>SJYT01037212.1:97651-126084 GCA_006410635.1 Cephalophus harveyi | reverse complement strand
TTCATCTTCAGCATCATTCCTTCCAAAGAAATCCCAGGGTTGATCTCCTTCAGAATGGACTGGTTGGATCTCCTTGCAGTCCAAGGGACTCTCAAGAGTCTTCTCCAACACCACAGTTCAAAAGCATCAATGCTTCAGCACTCAGCTTTCTTCAGAGTCCAACACTCACATCTATATGTGACCACTGGAAAAACCATAGCCTTGACTAGATGGACCTTTGTCAGCAAAGTAATGACTCTGCTTTTCAAGATGCTATCTAGGTTGGTCATAACTTTTCTTCCAAGGAATAAGTGTCTTTTAATTTCATGGTTGCAGTCACCATCTGCAGTGATTTTGGAGCCCCCCAAAATAAAGTCTGACACTGTTTCCACTGTTTCCCCATCCATTTCCCATTAAGTGATGAGACCAGATGCCATGATCTTCATTTTCTGAATGTTGAGCTTTAAGCCAACTTTTTCACTCTCCTCTTTCACTTTCATCAACAGGCTTTTTAGTTCCTCTTCACTTTCTGCCATAAGGGTGGTGTCATCTGCATATCTGAGGTTATTGATATTTTTCCTGGCAAACTTGATTCCAGCTTGTGCTTCTTCCAGCCCAGTTTCTCAAGATGTACTCTGCATATAAGTTAAATAAGCAGGGTGACAATATACAGCCTTGAGGTACGCCATAGTTTGGCCTCAGGTAAATAGCAGGGAGGGAATACAGCTCCACCCATCAACAGAAATTGGATTAAAGATATACCGAGCATAGCCCCACCCATCAGAACAAGACCCAATATCACCCTCAGTCAGTCTATCCCATCAGGAAGCTTTCATAAGCCTCTTATCCTTCTTCATCAGAGGGCAGACAGACTGAAAATCATCCTCAAAGAAAACTAACCAATCTAATCACATGGACCACAGCCTTGTCAAACTCAGTGAAACTACGAGCCAAGACGGACGGGTCATGGTGGAGAGTTCTGGCAAAATGTGGTCCACTGGAGAAGAGAATGGCAAACCACTTCAGTATTCATGCCTTGAGAACCCCATGAATAGTATGAAAAGGCAAAAAGATAGGACACTGAAAGATGAACTCCCCAGGTCGGTAGATGCCGAATATGCTACTGGAGAAGAGTGGAGAAATAACTCCAGAAAGAATGAAGAGACAGAGACAAAGCAAAAACAACACCCAGTGGTGGATATGACTGGTGACAGAAGCAAGGTCTGATTCTGTAAAGAGCAATATTGCAGAGGAACCTGAAATGTTAGGTCCATGAATCAAGGCAAATTGGAAGTGATCAAACAGGAGATCAGTTCAGTTCAGTCGCTCAGTCGTGTCCGACTCTTTGCGACCCCATGAATAGCAGCACTCCAGGCCTCCCTGTTCATTACCATCTCTCGGAGTTCACTCAGACTCACATCCATTGAGTCCGTGATGCCATCCAGCCATCTCATCCTCGGTCGTCCCCTTCTCCTCCTGCCCCGAATCCCTCCCAGCATCAGAGTCTTTTCCAATGATTCAACTCTTCACATGAGGTGGCCAAAGTACTGGAGTTTCAGCTTTAGCATCATTCCTTCCAAAGAAATCCCAGGGCTGATCTCCTTCAGAATGGACTGGTTGGATCTCCTTGCAGTCCAAGGAACTCTCAAGAGTCTTCTCCAACACCACAGTTCAAAAGCATCAATTCTTCGGCGCTCAGCCTTCTTCACAGTCCAACTCTCACATCCATACATGACCACAGGAAAAACCATAGCCTTGACTAGACGGACCTTAGTCAGCAAAGTAATGTCTCTGCTTTTGAAAATGCTATCTAGGTTGGACATAACTTTTCTTCCAAGGAGCAAGTGTCTTCTAATTTCATGGCTGCAGTCACCATCTGCAGTGATTTTGGGGCCCCAAAAAATAAATCTGGCACTGTTTACACTGTTTCCCCATCTATTTCCCATGAAATGATGGGACCAGATGCCATGATCTTCATTTTCTGAATGTTGAGCTTTAAGCCAACTTTTTCGCTCTCCTCTTTCACTTTCATCAAGAGGCTTTGTAGCTCCTCTTCACTTTCTGCCATAAGGGTGGTGTCATCTGCATATCTGAGGTTATTGATATTTCTCCCAGCAATCTTGATTCCAGCTTGTGTTTCTTCTAGTCCAGCATTTCTCATGATGTACTCTGCATATAAGTCAAACAGGAGATGGCAAGAGTGAATGTCAACATTTTAGAAATCAGCGAGCTAAAATGGACTGGAATGGGTGAATTTAACTCACATGACCATTACAGCTACTATTGTGGGCAAGAATCCCTTAGAAGAAATGGAGTAGCCATCATGGTCAACAAAAGAGTCGGAAATGCAGTACTTGGATGCAGTCACAAAAATGACAGAATGATCTCTGTTTATTTCCAAGACAAACCATTCAATATCATGGTAATCCAAGTATATGCCCCTACCAGTAATGCTGAAGAAGCTGAAGTTGAACAGTTCTATGAAGACCTACAAGACCTTCTAGAATTAACACCCTCAAAAGATGTCTTTTTCATTATAGGGGACTGGAAGGCAAAAGTAGGAGGTCAGAAACACCTGGAGTAATAGGTGAATTGGCCTTGGAGTACAGAATGAAGCAGAGCAAAGGCTAATAGAGTTCTGCAAAGAGAATGCACTGGTCGTACCAAACACCCTCTTCCAACAACACAAGAGAAGACTCTACACATGGACATTACCAGTTCATCAACACCAAATCAGATTGATTATATCCTTTGCAGCCAAAGATGGAGAAGCTCAAAAACAAGTCAGCAAAAACAAGACCAGGAGCTGACTGTGGCTCAGATCATGAACTCCTTATTGCCAAATGTAGACTTAAATTGAAGAAAGTAGTGAAAACCACTAGACCACTATTTCCTTCAGGTATGACCTAAATCAAATCCCTTAGGATTATACAGTGGAAGTGACAGATAGATTTAAGGGACTAGATCTGATAGACAGAGTGCCTGATGAACTCTGGACGGAGGTTCACGACATTGTACAGGAGACAGGGATCAAGACCATCCCCATGGAAAAGAAATGCAAAAAAGAAAAATGGCTGTCTGAGGAGGCCTTACAAATAGCTGTAAAAGAATAGAAGGAAAAAGCAAAGAAGAAAAGGAGAGATATACCCATTTGAATGCAGAATTCAAAGGACTAGCAAGGAGAGATAAGAAAGTCTTCCTCAGCGATCTGTGCAAAGAAATAAGAGGAAAACAATTAGAATGTGAAAGACTAGAGATCTCTTCAAGAAAATTAGAGATACCAAGGGAGCATTTCATGCAAAGATGGGCTCAATAAAGGAGAGAAATGGTATGGATCTAACAGAAGCAAAAGATATTAAGAAGAGGTGGCAAGAATACACAGAACTGTACAAAAAAGATTTCATGACCCAGATAATCACGATGGTGTGATCACACACCTAGAGCCAGACATCCTGGAATGTGAAGTCAAGTAGGCCTTAGGAAGCATCACTACAAACAAAGCTAGTGGAGGTAATGGGATTCCAGTTGAGCTTTTTCCAATTCTAAAAGATGATGCTGTGAAAGTGCTGCACTCAATATGCCAGCAAATGTGGAAAACTCAGCAGTGGCCACAGGACTGGAAAAGGTCAGTTTTCATTCCAATCACAAAGAAAGGCAATGCTAAAGAATGCTCAAACTACCACACAATTGCACTCATCTCACACCCTAGCAAAGTAATACTCAAAATTCTCCAAGCCAGGCTTCAACAGTAAGTGCACCGTCAACTTCCAGATGTCCAAGCTGGTTTTCAAAAAGGCAGAGGAACCAGAGATCAAATTGCCAACATCTGCTGGATCATCAAAAAAGCAAGAGAGTTCCAGAAAAACATCTATTTCTGCTTTATTGATTATGCCAAAGCCTTTTATTGTGTAGATCACAACAAACTCTGGAAAATTCTGAAAGAGATGGGAATACCAGACCACCTAACCTGCCTCCTGAGAAATCTGTATACAGGTCAGGAAGCAACAGTTAGAACTGGTCATGGGACAACAGACTGCTTCCAAATACTAAAGGAATACATATATAGGAAAAGGCTGTACATTGTTACCCTGCTTATTTAACTTATATGTAGAGTACATCGTGAGAAATCCTGGACAAGATGAAGCACAAACTGGGATCAAGATTGCCGGAAGAAATATCAATAACCTCAGATATTAAGATGACACCACCCTTATGGTAGAAAGTGAAGAAGAACTAAAGAGCCTCTTGATGAAAGTGAAAGAGGAGAGTTAAAAATTTGGCTTAAAGCTCATCATTCAGAAAATGAAGATCATGGCATCTTGTCCCATCACTTCATGGCTAATAGATGGGGGAAACAGTGGAAACAGTGTCAGACTTTATTTTTTGGGGCTCCAAAATCACTGCTGATGGTGACTGCAGCCATGAAATTAGAAGACGCTTACTCCTTAAGTTATGACCAACCTAGGCAGCATATTAAGAAACAAAGACATTACTTTGCTGACAAAGATCCATCTAATCAAGGCTATTGTTTTTCCACTAATCATGTATGGATGTGGGTGGTGGCCTATAAAGAAAGCTGAATGCCGAAGAATTGATGCTTTTGAACTGTGGTGTTAGAGAAGTGTCTTGAGAGTCCCTTGGACTGCAAGGAGATCCAACCAGTCCATCCTAAAGGAGATCAGTCTTAAGTGTTCA
This sequence comes from Cephalophus harveyi, assembly GCA_006410635.1. NCBI lineage: Eukaryota > Metazoa > Chordata > Mammalia > Artiodactyla > Bovidae > Cephalophus > Cephalophus harveyi. The sequence continues at coordinate 121,410 of SJYT01037212.1, read as the reverse complement.
TTGGAAGGACTGATGTTGAAGCTGAAACTCCAATACTTCGGCCACCTGATGCGAAGAGCTGACTCATTTGAAAAGACCCTATGCTGGGAAAGATGAAGGCAGGAGAAAAAGGGAACAACAGAGGATGAGTTGGTTGGATGGCATCACTGACTCAATGGACATGAATTTGAGTTTAGTCCAGGGGTTGGTGATGGACAGGGAGGCCTGGTGTGCTGCTTTCCATGGGGTCGCAAAGAGTTGGATACGACAGAGCAACTGAACTGAACTGAAGTGAACCGAAGTCTCTCTATACATACACACAGACAGATACACACACACATACACCATACAAGTCTTAGTACAGTGTAATCCAGAAAAATAAGGTTCATGTTCTATGTAGTCCATCAATTCAGCATCCACCCCTCACAGTGGAACCAGATTATTGATAGCAGTCATTAAGACCAGGATTCCCTATGTTTGATTAGGAGTTAGTCAATAACCTTGAATGCTTTGATTGGCTATGACAGCTTCTGAAAATTGCTGTTGCTCAAATAAGAATGGCACACCTAAAGTCACCTACCTTCTTGAAGGCAAATCATCTTGCCTTCAAAAGTTCTTTGAAATCATCACACCGGATGTAGAATTTCAGGCCCCATCACTGAACTACTGAATCATAACCTGCATTTGGCAAGGCCCCTGGTGACTCATGTGTATATTACAAAGTGAGAAGCATGGCTTTTCTCGTCACTCTGGTCATCACTGTTTTCAGCTTAAACTTTCAACAATACTCATTGATAGAAATACTAATTTAGTTCACTTCTCAGTTGCCAGGATACTTAGAGGTAATGTAGACCCTTAGGACAACTGCTACAACGCCATTACTTGTGTTCACTTTACGCAATCAAGAAAAGTAAATTGATTGCTTTTCTTCATCCTCTCTTCGACTCACTAAGAAGAGAAATAAGCACATATTTCATAAGACTTTCAGAAACTTTATTTGCAAATCTAGTTGTTTTTTTTTTTTAACACAGCATCATTTTATGGCTGATAAAAGTAGAAATTTATTTGACATAACTGCTGGTTTCAGTGAAGTCAGCCCAAGATATTTTTCAGAAATGTGTTTCAAAGGTGAGCCATTTGATCTAAAAATATTTATGGAAAATTTATATTCTTGTGGGGCTAGATGGATATCGATTTTGACTAAATTAAATCTCTGTTAACTACTGGAGGAAAAATACTTAAACATTGCTTGTGACATCATATTAACAATGAATAATTCAGCTGGATCCAATGTAAAAAAAAAAGATGTTTAATTTGAAGCTTTTGCCACATGAAATAAAAATATGTGTCAAGGAAGTCACTCTTAAATAGCAAGCATCAAAAATTATCTTTCCCCTAATAAAACCAGTGGAATTATAAGACAATAGGGTGCAACCTTAAAATACATCAAATATTTAATTAGACATATTGATTATATGTATTGTTCCTATTCGTCTGTGAAAACATCAAGAATGCAGAATCAGTGCGCAAAGAAATTTGTAGAACACTAAATGACCAAAGGTAGAGCAAGATTCCACATCATTAAAGCCCACATTTGAAAACCAGCTGCTGGTAATTTGACTAGTTTATATTTCTTTGGCATCAGCAGCAGCTCTGCTAAGGCAAAGTAAATGTCATAAAATGTTTTGTTTTCCAGCAGCCATTGGCAAATAATTGGCATCTGTTTTCTGTTGTCTAGCTGCAGTTGTGTTTTCTGAAACAGAAGCTTCCATCCTTCATCTAATAACGTGTTGATTTAGGATCCTCTGGGGACTAAAAAAACTTATTTGAGGGGAAAAAAAAAGAATTGTGGAAACATGTGGGCTTCAGAAACATAGATTGATTCATAGGGCATTCCATCATAAGAGTGTTTGGACTCATCTGTCTCCAAAAATAAATAAGAACAGGAAATAAGTAACTCTCTTTTAGTAAACCTACAACAGTGAAGCTTCTATATTGCAAAGCTGAAAAGAGACAAAAGTCCTTAAAAAAAATACTTTTCTTCTCATTCACCTCTGACTACTTTATGACAAAAGTCAAATGCATTAGTTGTTAGACATAAGAAGAAGGGGGTAAAATCTCCAGAGTAAAGAAATGGGGCTTGCCTTGAATTTAAACATTTTTAAAAGCTCAGTTAAGTGGGGGATGTGATTACTTGTAGAGCAGGAAAGGCACTTAAATATGCAACTGAGGAGCCTCTCTGTTTTTAATGTTTAAGAGCAGATAAAACGCCACTTTCACTGACTTCAGGCATTCTTCTGGCTGAGGACTAGGCCATTAATAGTCATTAACACTCTTTCAAATGTATTGCCAGAGTGGTAATGAAATCAACACCTTCTAATTTTTATACTGAAGCTCTGCCAAAGCGCATTTGGTCTTGTCACTACATTGCGACGTGCGATATGCTTGCTACTTAAGATATCAACATCAACGCTGAATAAAAACATAAATCTTTTATGATGTTGAAACGTGTTACTATTTTATTGTAAATCAATATAGGTCAATTATTCTAACCTAGCCCCAGTGTTTACTGAATAAAGGGAGGACAAGCCAGTGTCAAGGGGTCAACTTAGGTTTTTTAAATTATTAGCTGGAAACTATCCTTAGAAATCTGATTCCATGCCAGGTTCCCACTATTTGTCATTTAGGAAAATGTCTCACATAATCAGTTAATCTGGTGAGCACCTTCTTTTTGTTTCATAAAGTAATACCTAACCTAATCATAAGAGTTGATGGTCTAAAGTTTAAATTAAATGGACAGACTTATCAGCTGATTTCAAACCCCACCCTTCTTTATAATTGATGTGAATTTGTCATATTCTTCCTGACAGAAGAGAAAAATATAGTGACAAATGGACAGAAAGGAAGGGAGGAACCAAGGAGGGAAGGAAGGGAGAGAAGGAGAGAAAGAATGAAATTCATTTAGAATTGTATATTCTTTCTTCTTCTTCTTGACCTTTCTCCACTATTTGGAGAGTGAAAAATATTTGAAACATTTGGAAGATGAAACTACACCTTTTCTTCCCAAAGTACCCAATCAAATTGTGACTCATGGAGAAAAGAAAAACAAGTTAGCATGGCAGATGGCCACACCTGTGTCCACCCCTTCCTAACACAGACCACAGATGCTTGTTCAATGAGCACCTTTGCCCACCTTAATCTTATTCTTTTTTGACCTTGTCTTCTTCTAGTAGTGACACTGGTCTACCTTCTTCTAATAACAAATGTCTAAGAGACTAAACACTCTATAGAGACTATATATCTCTAGATGTATTTTATTTCTAACCATTGTGTTTTCAACAACTAATCATTATGACTCAGCAGGGCATTATGATTTTCCATAGAGTATGTAAGTATAAAATAGAAGGGATTGAGGAACATAAAATAAACATTTTATCCTCTTCTACTACTCATTATAGATACAAGCAATGGCATCAAGAGAATTGTCTGCTCATTTTATAAGCCAGTAAGATTAGGAAGCTCTATGTATTCATTCTGTTTTGCTTTCGCTAGAGAACTATGTATTTATTCATATATTCACTCAGCATAATATATAATTATTCAGTTGCTCCTGAATTCCAAGCAATATAATAGACCCCGATTATACTAATATTAACAGGACACAGTCTTTGTCCTGAGATTTCCACATTCTGTTGAAAAAGGATAATATGATCATAACCAATAGATTGAGCTTCCTTGGTAGCTCAGTTGGTAAAGAATCTGCCTGTAGAGCAGGAGATCCAGGTTCGATTCCTGGGTTGGGAAGATCCCCTGGAGAAGGAAATGGCAACCCACTCCAGTATTCTTGCCTGGAAAATCCTATGGACAGAGTAGACTGGTAGGCTACAGCCCATGGGGTTGTAAGAGTTGGATATGACTTAGCAACTAAACCACCAGCCAATAGATTATAATACTTTGAAATTAAGTAATATGGTATGTGATGTGAATAAAAGAGCTGTAAGACAGTGGTAATTGGCATCCTTTTACCAAAAGACATTTAACTATTCTTCTACTGCCATTATATAGATCAGTGCTTACATTGGCAGGAAGAACATAGGTAGAGGGCAGTCAGATTTATAAACAAAGAAAACTGGTAAGTTGTAGAACTATAACTAACATCTTGAGACATGTCATTGAGTCTTAAGAGAACCCTGAAAAACCCTTGAAAATATATGTAAAGACTTTGCTCCATGAAGTCAACAATTGAGTTAAGGAAGGGCTAGAACTGAGAATCCAGAAAGGAGAGGTTTTGAATCATCACCATCTCTTCCATACAAAACTGGAGATAAGTATTAACACTCACTTGATATCCTTATTTTATGGAGAGTCTGCACTTGTTACTATATACTGAATGTCTTTTGGATTTTCAGCTTGGAAACTGAAAGTGATTAAATTTTAAAAGTGTTTCAGAAGCTATACTAAAATGAACTGATTTATTTTCAGATGGATTGCATAAATAACCATAACATTAATTGCTATTAATTTTAACTGAGAATTAGTTACTGTTGCTGGTCAACAATGTTTGAAGATCTCATAGAAAAGATGGTATATTTAATAATTTTCAAAGTTGATGTCCTTCTTCCATAAATAATAATAATTTTTGTATCTTTTATAATTGTCATTTTCATGTGAAGCATTCACATTTTCAGAAACTTCTAGCTTCTAATACTAAAATATCTTCCAGCTTACTCTAAACTTTACCAAAGGAAGACTTCCCTCACCCTAATTTTGACTTGTTTTATATAGAAATAATTCGTTAAGTTCTGTTTTGATTGTCAGAGGAAAAAGGAGGTAATATTAAGAAAATACCCTATGAAAAGCACATTAGAGAGTGGTATGACATGAAAATTATAAGAAATATGAAGCAAAATTAATATTTCACTATGTTATAGAATTTTTATTGTCTTCTTGTTAAATAAAATCGATTTTACCTAATGAGTCCTCCCCACAGACATTTCTCCTGACTCCTCTTACCTTTGATTTCAAGTATGCGCACTCTACTTTGGAGTTCTTCCTTTTCTTGAGCTGCCTAAGTGAACAAATTTCAAAGAAAAGAGTCCTTCAACATAATCATAGAGGATATCTACTTAAGTATGAAAAAGATAATACAGTAGCTCTAATATATTTCCTGTAATTATTAATAAATGACTGCAAACTTGAGGACTGGCATAAAGATGCTCTTTCCCCAGTTACCATATTCTTGCATGAATATGTGGTGTATTGTATATTGAAGTGTATCTTAGACAGATGTTTTTGGCAAGGGTGCACGTGCATGATTAAAATGAGTTATGCATATGTCTGTTTTTCTAAGGCATTGATTTATGGGTACATTTTAAACTTTATTTTCATCAAAAACTATATTTTAATTTCATAAGCATATTCATCTTTGAGCTTGTAATCATATTACAGGAGTTAGTTTCATTTAAAACATTCATTTTCCAATGTTATTATTCAAGGAATGGTACATTTGGAAAATACATTTGAATTTTTAATAATTCCCTGTGAAACATATTAAGTGTTAAGACTTATCTAAACATGCCAATTGTATATCAGAATTTAACAATACATTTAAATATAGTAGGACATAGAATATAGCTATTTTTCTACAATGTAATTATCAAGGTTATCCCAAGATGTGTGCTTTGGAGGATATCTGCCTGCACTTTTTTCAACTATATATATATTTTTTCTGCCTTCATTTTATAGCTGACAACAGTAAGAACTAAGGAAGACTGTGGAATTCCCATGACTACATAGTTGATTAACCCAGTATCAGGAATAAACCATGGCTTAATTGTATTCTTTCTATAGTTACCAACTTCTGAAAAAGGAAGAAATCCATCTAAAGCTACCCACTTGATAATTTACTTAGTACATTAAAGTATTCAGGTTATTTGCCATTTTCATGTGAAATTATTTTTTAGTAGTCTTTAGGAGGCAATGGCAAGCCACTCCAGTACTCTTGCCTCGAAAATCCCATGGATGGAGGAGCCTGGTGGACTGCAGTCCATGGGGTCGCTACTAGTCGGACATGGCTGAGTGACTTCACTTTCACTTTTCACTTTCATGCATTGGAGAAGGAAATGGCAACCCACTCCAGTGTTCTTGCCTGGAGAATCCCAGGGACAGGGGAGCCTGGTGGACTGCCGTCTATGGGGTCACACAGAGTCGAACACGACTGAAGCGACTTAGCAGCAGCAGTGATATTATAAAATATATGAGAACTAGGTTGAGAATGATATATGTTTACAATATGTATCAAGAAAATATATAAAGCCAAGCAATTAGATATACTTTAATTTTCATAATGTCCCTTGATTTTTAAAGATCATCTAATGTTGAAAATCCCCAATCTTTATGGATTTCTTGAAGTTGAATTTAATTTTTGGTGCTGTTCAGTTACTTTTTCCTCATAAAGTACAAGCAGATATGTTATTTAATAAATTTAAATGAAATTTAGAGTATAATGTTAATAATGCCCAGCAAAGAAAAATTGATGATATGTATTAAATTTTGAATACAGTATACTGACACATATATATGGAATATAGAAAGATGGCAGTGATGACCCTGTATGTGAGACAGCAAAAGAGACACAAATGTATAGAAAGGACTTTTGGACTCTATGGGAGAAGAAGAGGGTGGGATGATTTGGGAGAATGGCATTGAAACATGTAAACTAACATGTAAGAACGAAGCACAAGCCTATGTTCGATACAGGATACAGGATGCTTGGAGCTGGTGCACAGGGATGAGCCAGAGAGATGATGTGGGGTGGGAGGTGGGAGGGGGATTCAGGATTGGGAGCTAATATACACCCATGGTGGATTCATGTCAATGTATGGCAAAACCAATACGGTATTGTAAAGTAAAATAAAGTAAAAATAAAATTTAAAAAAAAAAAAAAAGAAACAATGCAAAATTGTTTTTTATGAACAATTCCACTATTCCCATCAAGGTTCTAAGAATTCTACATGTAAGATAAAGCCAGGCACTTTATCAGAAAAATATTTTAAATCTACTCATTAATATTCATGTTCACAAAAATTAAAAGGTAAGCCAGGAACTGGCAGAATATTTGTCTTACACATATCTGACAAAAGACTTATCTGGAATATAAAAAGAACTATTATGTTAGTAATAACAGCAACAGAAATAATAATAACTCAATAAAAGCTGAGCACAGGATTTGAAAGAAAGATGTAAGAATGGCCAAAAATATATACAAATGCTCAACAGTATCAATCAACAATAACCAGTAAAATGTCAACTAAAACTGCTATGTGATAACACTTTATTCACTGGAAGAGCTAGGGAGCAAACAAAAAGAACAACATTATGAAGTGTTGGTGAGAATGCAGAGAAACTGAAACTCATATGTATCTGCTGAGAAAGTAACATGACACAGCCACTTCAAAAGAAAGGGTTGATACTTTTTATACACTGAAACATACACCTACCAAGAGACTCAGCAAGTCCATTCCTTGGTTTTAACCAAGAGAAGAGTAAACACACACACATATATAAAGACTTACTTATACACAGATGTTCACAACAGTTTTATTCATAACACTTACAACTGAAAGCAACCTATATGCCCATAAATGAGTAAATGGATAAACAATGGGATCCTTATCAGCAACACAAAGAAACGGACATATACGACAGCATAGAGGAATCTCAAATTGGCTGTTTGCATTACAGAGTAGTGCGTGCAAAGTGTAGTAGACAAGAATCCACACTGTATGATTTAACTTTTATGAACTTTGTAAGCAGACTAATAAAACTGTATGATGGAAACCAATGCCATGGGTGCCTGGGGCTGGGAATGAGAGTTGTGCCACAGACTAGAAAAGGGAACAAGGGAATTTCTTGGGATGATGGAGGTGTCTATATTTTCATTATAAGAGCATAATTATTTGTGCTTAAAATATCCATATTTTATTGTGTGTAAATTGGCCACAATACACAAAAAAGGAAAGAAAAATAATGAAAGAATGCTATATGAAAAAAGGTAGACCCAATGTATAACTTCGGATAACTGTTTTCACTATGCGTTGATTAGATTTTACAATAGCCAATGTACATCTTCAAAATGATTTCTGTATCTCACTTATAGATGTTCCAGTATAATTGCAAATAGCATTCTTGACACCTGAGAGAGTAATTTCAATCTAATTAGAATTGTATGATTGTTATAATTCCTATGGACATAAGAAAAAGTTTACCTTTCACCTACTTTCATTTTTATGTGTGTGTCTTCTTGTTCTGTATAGATTATTAAAAGGAAGGAAAGAATTTGCCTTCTATACTTCTAGGTCCTTTGCTGCTGCTAAGTCACTTCAGTTGTGTCCGACTGTGCGACCACAGAGACGGCAGCCCACCAGACTCCCCCATCCCTGGGATTCTCCAGGCAAGAACACTGGAGTGGCTTGCCATTTCCTTCTCCAATGCATGAAAGTGAAAAGTGAAAGGGAAGTCACTCCGTCGTGTCCGACTCTTTGCAATCCTGTGGACTGTAGTCCTCCAGGCTCCTCTGTCCATGGAATTCTCCAGGCAAGAATACTGAAGTGGGTTGTCATTTCCTTCTCCAGGGGATCTTCAGGACCCAGGCATTGAGCCCAGGTCTCCTGCTTTGCAGGCAGATTCTTTACCATCTGAGCCACCAGGGAAGCCCTAGGCACTAAGTATTTAATCATACAGGGGTCTTCCCAACTCAGGTATCGAACTCAGGTCTCCTGCACTGCAGGCACATCCTTTACCGACTGAGCTACAAGGGAAACCATTACACTAGGGTAAGACACCCATATTCTCTTCAACAGGGTTGCACAGTTAGTGAGGCAAACAAGAAAACAGAAAATAATAACAGAGCAAGTGATGTGACTGTATCAAATAAAAGATGATATGGTGAGTGAAGACAATGCTAGACATTTTAGAGTCACCTACCATGCCGTTACTTTGTCAACAAAGGTCTGTCGCGTCAAGGCTATGGTTTTTCCAGTGGTCATGTATGGATGTGAGATTTGGACTATAAAGAAAGCTGAGTACTGAAGAATTGATGCTTTTGAACTGTGGTGTTGGAGAAGACTCTTGAGAGTCCCTTGGACTGCAAAGAGATCCAACAGGGTCCATCCCTAAAGGAGATCAGTCCTGAGTGTTCATTGGAAGGACTGATGTTGAAGCTGAAACTCCAATACTTTGGCCACCTGATGCGAAGAGCTGACTCATTTGAAAAGACGCTGATGCTGGGAAAGATGAAGGCAGGAGGAGAAGGGGACAACAGAGGATGAGATGGTTGGATGGCATCACCGACTCAATGAACATGATTGTGAGTAAAGTCCGGGAGTTGGTGATGGACAGGCAGGCCTGGCATGCTGTCTCCATGGGGTTGTTAAGAGTCAGACATGACTGAGTGAATTAACTGAACTGAACAATGCCATAGTGACACCTGTGGATTTCTTCGGAGGTCTTTGGCAAACTGTTGATTGTGAAGGTGATTTGGTGTGTGTTTAGAAAGATTTGGCTGTCAGCTTGTTGAAAGGGAATTGACTGAATTACAACCTCAAACTTATAGTGAGTAAATGAGTCCAGGCAGCTCTCTAGGCATAGAGAGCAGTGGCCTGCAACGAGGAGAGCAGGCAGGGCGGGCAGAAAAGAAGAAAGATTTAATGATTGTTATAATATAACTTGTGTATATCTCAAATACTTCATTTGAAAAAGAGGATGCAGATACTATTATTAGGGTTTTTGGGGATTGGAGGTGACCAAGTGTTGTTACTGTATAGACTTAGTTTCTGGAAACTTCCATTGATCTTGTCTTTCTTTTTTTCTTTTAATTTCATTGTTAATAGAAGTTTGCACACCAAAATCAAAGGCCAAGGATTTTGTGTAGAAGCAATCCAGACTGTGAAAGGTGAACACTAGCTTAAGATTGTTATATCTGATATTTCAGTTTCATATTTTGATTTAATATAATAAACTCAAAGCCTTGGTGGACACTTTATAAGTTTTAGGGGAAAAAATTGTGATCATTGGAAATATTGCCTCTGAGAAAAAGTAAAATATTATTGCTTTGCTATACAAGAAATTTTTAAGGTAGTGTTCTTAATATTTCAGGAGTATATGTTTTCAAGTGCAATCTTGAAGCTACCTAATTTTGTGTTTTGAAAGATTTTTTTGGAGAGAACTTCCATTATGTTTCATATTTTGAAGGTTTCTTCCAGATGTGATGTTTCAGTTTTTCTTTCTTTTACTTCAATATTGTGTTTTCCAATATATTTTCAAAATTTATGGAACTGAAGATTCATGACCTGTTCTTGAATAGTAACTGAGTAGGTTTCATACCTGTTGTGACTCTTGAAATACTGCAAGTGAAGCATAAGCTGGATATGATGCTTTCTTAGGATTTTTTTCTTACATAAGAAATTTGGTGTTTTGTTTTAGTTATTTATTTACTAGACTTTACCTTATATGAATACTTTATGGCAAAACCAATACGGTATTGTAAAGTAAAATAAAGTAAAAATAAAATTTAAAAATAAATAAATAAATAAATAAAATATGTTTACCAGTTTTTGTAAAAAAAAAAAAAAACCATTCAGGTATGATGAAAATCAAATCTTTTTTGATTACACAATGGAGGTGACAAATATATTCAAGGGATTAGATCTGGGAGACAGAGTGCTGAAGAACTATGAGTGGAGTTCGTAACATCGTGCAGGAGGTGATCACCAAGGCAATCCCAAGAAACAGAATGCAACAGGACAAAAGGGTCGTCTGAGGAGGCCTCACCAGCAGTTGAGAAAAGAAGAGAAGTGAAAGGCAAAGGAGAAAGGGAAAGCTATGTGCAACTGAGGCAATGCCAGAGAATGCTCAAACGACCGCACAGTTGCACTCATCTCACACACTAGTAAAATAATGCTCAAAATTCTCCAAGCCAGGCTTTAACAGTACATGAACCATGAACTTCCAGATGTTCAAGTTGGTTTTAGAAAAGACAGAGGAACCAGAGATCAAATTGCCAACATCTGTTGGATTATTGAAAAAGCAAGAGAGTTTCAGAAAAATATTTATTTCTGCTTTATTGATTATGCCAAAGCCTTTGACTGTTTGGATTACCACAAACTGTGGAAAATTCTTCAAGAGATAAAAATACCAGACCATCTGATCTGCCTCTTGAGAAATCTGTATGCAGGTCAGGAAGCATTAGTTAGAACTGGACATGGAACAACAGACTGGTCCCAAATAGGGAAAGAAGTATGTCAAGGCGGTATATTGCCACCCTGCTTATTTAACTTCTATGCCGAGTACATCATGAGAAACGCTGGGCTGGATGAAGCACAAGCTGGAATCAAGATTGCCGGAAGAAATGTCAATGACCTCAGATATGCAGATGACACCACCCTTATGGCAGAAAGTGAAGAAGAACTAAAGAGCCTCTTGATGAAAGTGAAAGAGGAAAGTGAAAAAGCTGGCTTAAAAATCAACATTGAAAAACCTAAAATCATGGCATCTGGTCCCATCACTTTATGGCAAATAGATGGGGAAACAGTGACAGACTTTATTTTGGGGGGCTCCAAAATCACTGCAGATGGTGACTGCAGCCATGAAATTAAAAGTTGCTTACTCCTTGGAAGGAAAGTTATGACCAACGTAGATAGCATATTAAAAAGCAGAGACATTACTTTGCCAACAAAGGTCAGTCTAGTCAAGACTATGGTTTTTCCAGTGGTCATGTATGGATGTGAGAGTTGGACTATAAAGAAAGCTGAGCACCGAAGAATTGATGCTTTTGAACTGTGGTATTGGAGAAAACTCTTAAGAGTCCCTTGGACTGCAAGGAGATCCAACAATCCTAAAGGAAATCAGTCCTAAATATTCATTGGAAGGACTGATGCTGAAGCTGAAACTCCAGTAGTCTGGCTACCTGATGCGAAGAACTGACTCATTGGAAAAGACCCTGATGCTGGGAAAGATTGAAGGCGGGAGGAGAAGGGGATGACAGAGGATGAGATGGTTGGATGGCATCACCAACTCAATGGACATGAGTTTGGTCAACTCCAGGAGCTGGTGATGGACAGGGTAGCCTGATGTGCTGCAGTCCATGGGGTCACAAAGAGTCTGACATGACAAAGCAACTGACCTGACCTGAGCTGAGCTGAGTGCAGAGTGCCAGAGAACAGCCAGTGTGCATGCATGCTATGTTGGTTTAGTCTGTCTGACTCTTTGTGACCCCATGGACTATAGCCTGCCAGGCTCCTCTGCCCATGGGATTTTCCAGGCAATAATACTGGGGTGGTTGCCACACCCTTCTCTAGGGGATCTTCCCGACTCAGGGATCCAACCCATGTCTTTTATGTCTGCTGCATTACAGGCTGATTCTTTCCTGTGGAGCCACCAGGCAAGGCCCCAGAGAATACCAAGGAGAGATAAGAAAGCCTTCCTCAGTGATCAGTGCAAAGAAATAGAGGAAAACAACAGAATAGGAAAGACCAAAGATCTCTTCAACAAAACTGAAGACACCAAGGGAACATTTCATTGAAAAGACGGGCACAATAAAAGACAGAAACACCAAGGATCTAACAACAGCAGAAGAGATTAAGAGGAAGTGGCAAGAAAACACAGAAGAACCGTACAAAAAAAGATCTTAATGACTGGGATAACCATGACGGTGTGTTTACTCATCCAGAGCCAGGCATCCTGGCATGTGAAGTCAAGCCGGCCTTAGGAAGCATCTCTACTGACAAAGTTAGTGGAGGTGATGGAATTCCACTTGATCTATTTAAAATCCTGAAAGATGATGCTGTTAAAGTGCCACACTCAATATGTCAGCAAATTTAGAAAACTTAGAGTTGACTCATTGGAAAAGACTCTGATGCTGGGAGGGATTGGGGGCAGGAGGAGAAGGGGATGACAGAGGATGAGTTGGCTGGATGGCATCACTGACGTGATGGACGTGAGTCTGAGTGAACTCCGGGAGTTGGTGATGGACAGGGAGGCTTGGCTTGCTGTGATTCATGGGATCACAGAGTCAGATACGACTGAGCAACTGAACTGAACTAAACAGTGGCCACAGGACTGAAAAAGGTCAGTATTTATTCCAATCCCAAAGAAAGGCAATACCAAAGAATGTTCACACTACCATACAATTGTGTTCTTTTCACATGCTAGCAAGGTAATACTCAAAATCCTTCAAGCTTCAATAGTACATGAAAATCCTTCAAGCTTCAATAGTACATGAAATACTCAAAATCCTTCAAGCTTCAATAGTACATGAAACAAGAACTTCCAGATGTTCAAGCTGGATTTAGAAAAGGCAGAGGAACCAGAGATCAAATTGCCAGCTTCCACTGGATCATAGAAAAATCAAGAAAATTACAGAAAAACATCTACTTCTGCCTCACTGATTATGCTAAAGCCTTTGAATATGTAGATTGCAACACACTGTGGAAAATTCTTCAAGAGATTGGGACAGCAGACCACCTTACCTGTCTCCTGAGAAATCCATATGCAAGTCCAGAAGCGACAGTTAGAACAAGACGTGAAACAACTGCCTGGTTCAGAACTGGGAGAGAAGTACATCAAGGCTGTATAGTGTCCCCCATTTATTTAACTTACATGCAGAGTACATCGTGCAAAATCCTGGGCTGGATGACTCACAAGCTGGAGTCAAGCTTGCTGGGAGAAATATCAACAGTCTCAGATATGTATATGATTCTATTCTAATAGCAGAAAGTGAAGGGCTAAAGAGCCTCCTGATGAGGATGAAAGAGGAGAGTGAAAAAGCTGGCTTAAAACTGAATATTCAAAAAAACTAAAATCATGGTATGCATCTCTTCATGGCAAATAGATAGGGAAACAATGGAAACAGTGGCAGATTTTATTTTCTTGGGCTCCAAATGCACTATGCATGGTGAATTAAAAGATGCTTGCTCCTTGGAAGAAAAGCTATGACCAACTTAGACAGCATAATAAAAAGTAGAGATATCACTTTGTCAACGAAGATCCATCTAGTCCAAGCTATGGTTTTTCCAGTCATGTACAGATGTGAGAGTTGGACCATAAAGAAGGCTGAGTGCCAAAGAATCGATGCCTTTGAACTGTGGTATTGGAGAAGACTCTTGAGAGTCCCTGGACAGCAAGTGTATCAAGCCATTCCATCCTAAAGGAAATCAACCCTGAATATTCATTGGAAGGACTGATGCTGAAGCTGAAGCTCTAATACTTTGGCCACCTGATGTGAAGAACTGACTCATTGGAAAAGACTCTGATGCTGGGAAAGATTGAGGTCAGTAGGAGCAGGGGCTGACAGAGGATGAGGTGGCTGAATAGCATCACCAACTTAATGGACATGAGTTTGAGCAGATTCCAGGAGACAGTGAAAGACAGGGAAGCTTGGCGTGCTGTGGTCTATGTGGTCACAAAGAGTTGGACATGACGTAGCAACTGAAGAACAACAACAGTAATGAAGCAAATAAGAAATATGTGTAGGGACTTTCCTGGTGGCCGAGCAGCTAGGACTCTGCACTCCAATGCAGGGGGCCTGGGCTCAGTCCCTGGCTGGGGAACTAGATTCCACATGCTGAAACTGAGACCTGCCACAGTCAAATAAACAAATAAATAAAAATTTTAAATTTAGAAAAGAAATGTGTATCAAGAAAACTCTAAATTTTTGAGTAATGTAAAGGAAGTCTTATGTAATTTTAATGGAATATGTTTCTATCAAGAAACTCATTACATAAGGCATCACTTGATTCCCCAAATGATTTAGAAATATTACAGTTCCAATCAAACTCCTCTAAAATTTTTAGAATAAGCGTAGTGATGTTCTTGTGAAAGGATAAATGAGAAAGAAGGGAAAAAAATGAAAAGAATAATTGTGTCAGCTGTCTACTGCTGTGTAAAAACATTAGCCCAAAGTTTAGCAGCTTAAAACAACAAACTCTTTATTTTAGCTCCTGTGAATCAGCAATCCAAAGTAGTCTAGCTAGATGCCTCTGGTTCAAGTTCTCTCCCAAAGTTGCAATCAAGGTCTCAGCTGGGACTGTCATTTCCTCTAAAGGCTCCACTGGGCTAGGATCCTCTTCCCACTTACATATGTGGTTGTTGGCAGGATCTGGTTCCTCCTAAGCTATGACCAACCTAGACAGCATATTAAAAAGCAGAGACATTACTTTGCCAACAAAGGTCTGTCTAGTCAAGGCTATGGTTTTTCCAGTAGTCCTGTATGGATGTGAGAGTTGGACCATAAAGAGAGCTAAGGGCCGAAGAATTGATGCTTTTGAACTGTGGTGTTGGAGAAGACTCTTGAGAGTCCCTTAGACTGCAAGGAGATCCAACCAGTCCATTCTAAAGGAGATCAGTCCTGAATATTCATTGGAACGACTGATGCTGAAGCTGAATCTCCAACACTTCAGCCACTTGATGCAAAGAACTAACTCATTTGAAAAGACCCTGGTGCTGAAAGATTGGGGGCAGGAGGAGAAGGGGACGACAGAGGATGAGATGGTTGGATGGCATCATCAACTCAATGGACACGAGTCTGAGCAAGCTCTGGGAGTTGGTGATGGACAGGGAGGCCTGGTGTGCTGTGGTCCAAGGGGTCACAAAGAGTCAGACATGACTGAGGGACTGAAATGAACTGAACTGATGCTGTACTGGACTGAACACCTCAGTTCCTCACTTGTCGTTGTCAGGAGACCTCACTCAGGTCCTTGCCACGGGCCATCTCCATAGGGCAGCTCATAATGAGGCAGCTGGCTTCTCTCAGAGCAAGTGAGTAAACAAGAAAACATCCAAGACGGAAGGCACAGTCTTCGTGTGAGCAGAAGTGAGGTGCCGTTACCTCTATCACATTTTATTCACCAGGGAGCCCATAGATTCCACACTCAAGCGAAGGGGAATAACCAAGGGCAGGAATACTAGGAAGCAGAGATCACGGCAATCCATCTCGGAGTCTGCCTGCCCAGGAACCTAGGGGAGCTTGTGCTATCAGCACCAGCTCACGCCATGAAGCCGTACCAACCAGCATGTTACTGATGGCAGAGTAGATGATCCAATGGTGCAAAACAGAAGCCTCCAAACAATCAGCAGTATTTGTGAGCATCTAACACGTTAAAATAGTGATCTTTACATAGAGACAATGGACATGTTGAACATGGGGGAAGACAGGCGGGTGGGGCAAATTAGGAGAACGACACTGATATATATACACCACCGTGTGTAAAATAGACGGCTAGGAGCGCTTGGGGGCAGGAGGAGAAGGGGACGACCGAGGATGAGATGGCTGGATGGCATCACGGACTCGATGGACGTGAGTCTGAGTGAACTCCGGGAGTTGGTGATGGACAGGGAGGCCTGGCGGGCTGCGATTCATGGGGTCGCAAAGAGTAGGACACGACTGAGTGACTGAACTGAACTGAGTGAGGACTTGCTGTACAACACAGGAGCTCAGCTCACTGCTCTCTGTTGATTCAGGTGGTGAGATGGGGAGGGGAGGGAGGGGGTACAGCTGATTAAAGCTGTTACACAGCAGAAAGTAACACAACAGTGTAAAGCAATTATACGTCAGTTTAAAGAAAATACTCATCTTGAAATCAATGGGAAAGTGAAGTGAAGTCGCTCAGTTGTGTCCGACTCTTTGTGATCCCATAGACTGTAGCGTTCCAGGCTCCTCTGTCCATGGGATTTTCCAGGCAACAGTACTGGAGTGGATTGCCATTTCCTTCTCCAGGAGATCTTCCCAACCCAGGGCTCGAACCCAGGTCTCCCGCATTATAGAGAGATGCTTTACCATCTGAGCCACCAGGGAAGTCCCCAAAAGGAAGTATGATTTAATCAAATTGTGCTGAGAAAACTGGTTATCCATTGGGGAAAAAAAATCATACTGGATCTTTGTGCCACTGTATGACCAGGAGTAGTTCCAGGTATTTGAATAGTTACATATATTCTTTTGAGGAGAAACAAAAATGGATGCTCAGTTCTATCAGTTACATTTTATTCTTAAGCTGGGTGGCATGCATATAAGGGTATTTACTATATAATAGGAAAACGTTTAGCTTATTACACACCAGGCACTGTTATAGGTACTAATGTCCTTAAACCTCAGATTTATCTTACAAAGAAAATTCTATTATAACTCCATTTTAAAATAAGGAATTAAGGTGCAAAAATCTCATGCCTATTGTATGTCATCTGTTGCTACATAACAAATTACTCCCAAACTTAACAGTCTTCAGCAACTACCATCTCTTAATCTCATGCAGATTCTGGGAGCCAGAAACCCAGGAGCAGTCCAGTTCAGTCCTCCTCAGGGACTCTCATGATGTTGTACCAACAGGTCCCCTGGCGTCATCCGAAGGCTCCATGGGGCTGGAGGATCACTTCCGTTTCTACCCTTGTACCTGCTGACTTGAGGCCTTCATTGTTTCCCCCACTGGTTGCTGGTCGAGGGCCTCAGCTCCCCATCACGTGGACATCTTCATGGAGTTGATGGCATGAATCCATGGCAAGACAGCTCACTTCCCCCCAAGCAAAATAAATGAGAAAGGGAGAGAGAGAGAGAAGCCTCAATGTCATTTACAACCTAATGTCAGAAGACACACTCCATCACTGATACAACATCGACCCATTAGAAATGGGTCCTCAAGTTCATCCTGTACTCCAGGGGAATGAAATTAGACCCACACCTTAGAAAGGAAGAATGTCAAAGAATTTGTAGACTTATTCTAAACACCCATGCAATCAGGCTCAGAAGCTGACTGACCACATATATTGCCTCTCATATTATTTTTCATGTCAGTGTCTATGTGAAATATGTCATAATAATTTAAAGGTTAAATATAGAACTTAAAACCATTAAATGTTTTTCAATGGGAAGTGTTCAATGTTGTCAAAGGGAAGTGTTTTTCAGTGCTGGGATGGGTAAGAGCTTTCAAGCATGACACTCAGAGTAGAAGCCAAAAAATAAATTACTTAAAAAGCTGAAAGGTACAAATACTCAATATTCTGCAATAACCTATATGAGAAAAGACTCAAAAAGAATAGATAGACATGTATCTATGGATAAATCAAATCAAGTGGGCCTTCAGTTCAGTTCAGTTCAGTCGCTCAGTCGTGTCCGACTCTTTGCGACCCCATGAATCTCAGCACGCCAGGCCTCCCTGTCCATCACCATCTCTCGGAGTTCACTCAGACTCATGTCCATCGAGTCCGTGATGCCATCCAGCCATCTCATCCTCGGTTGTCCCCTTCTCCTCCTGCCCCCAATCCCTCCCAGCATCACAGTCTTTTCCAATGAGTCAACTCTTCTCATGAGATGGCCAAAGTACTGGAGTTTCAGCTTTAGCATCATTCCTTCCCAAGTAATCCCAGGGTTGATCTCCTTCAGAATGGACTGGTTGGATCTCCTTGCAGTCCAAGGGACTCTCAAGAGTCGTCTCCAACACCACAGTTCAAAAGCATCAATTCTTCGGCACTCAGCCTTCTTCACAGTCCAAATCTCACATCCACACATGACCACAGGAAAAACCATGGCCTTGACTAGACGGACCTTAGTCGGCAAAGTAATGTCTCTGCTTTTGAATATACTATCTAGGTTGGTCATAACTTTTCTTCCAAGGAGTAAGCATCTTTTAATTTCATGGCTGCAGTCACCATCTGCAGTGATTTTGGAGCCCAAAAAATAAAGTCTGACACTGTCTCCACTGTTTCCCCATCTATTTCCCACGAAGTGGGCCTTAGGAAGAATTAATACTAACAAAGCTAGTGGAGGTGATAGAATTACAGCTGAGCTATTTAAAATCCTAAAAGATGATGCTGTTGAAGTACTACACTCGATATGTCAGCAAATTTTGAAAACTCAACAGTGGCCACAGGACTGGAAAGGGGCAGTTTTCATTCCGATCTCAGAGAAAAGCATTTCCAAAGAATGTTCAAACTATTATACAATTGCACTCATTTCACAATATAACAAGGTTATGTTCAAAATCCTAAAATCTAGGCTTTAGCAGCACATCAACCAGGAACTTCCAGATGTTCAAGCTGGGTACAAAAAGGCAGAGAAACCAGAGATCAAATTGCCAACACTCACTGGATCATGGAGAAAGCAAGGGAGTTCCCGAAAAACATCTACTTCAGGTTCATTGACTACACTAAAGCTTGTGACGGTGTGTATCACAACAAACCACGGGAAATTCTTAAAGAGGACACCACACCGCCTTACTTGTCTCCTGAGAGACCTGGAAGCAGGTCAAGAAGCAACAGTTCGAACCTTACATGGAGCAATGGGCTGGTTCAAAGGATTACCACAAGCTGTATATGTCACCCTGCCTATTTAACTTATATGCAGAGTACATCATGTAAAATGCCCGGCTGGATGAATCACAAGCTGGAATCAAGACTGCTGGGAGACATACCAACAACCTCAGATATGCAGATGATACCATTCTAATGGCAGAAAGTGAAGAGGAATTAAAGAGCCTCCCGATGACGGTGAAAGAGGAGAGTGAAAAAGCTGTCTTGAAACTCAACATTCAAAAGCCTAGGATCATGGCCGCTGGTCCCATTACTTCATGGCAAATAGATGGGGGAAAAGTGGAAGCGGTGACAGATTTTATTTTCTTGGGCTCCAAAATCACCGTGGATGGTGACTGCAGCCATGAAATTAAAAGACGCTCGCTCCTTGGAAGGAAAACTATGACCAACCTAGACAGCACGTTACAAAGCAGAGACATCACTTTGCTGGCAAAGGTTAGTATAGTCGAAGCGATGGCTTTTCCAGCAGTCACATATGCGTGTGAGAGTAGGAACGTAAGGATGGCTGAGTGCTGAAGAACTGATGCTTCTGAACTGCGGGGCTGGAGAAGACTCTTGAGAGGCCCTTGGGCTGCAAGGAGATCAAACCAGTCCATCCTAAAGGAAATCAACCCTGAATATTCGTTGGAAGGGCTGATGCTGAAGCTGAAACTCCAATACTTTGGCCACCTGATGTGAAGAGCTGATTCATTGGGAAAAACCCTGAAGCTGGGAAAGATTGAGGGCAGGAGGAGAAGGGAGTGGCAGAGGATGAGGTGGTCTGATAGCATCACTGACCCAGTGGACATGAATCTGAGCAAACCTGGGGAGATCGTGGACAACAAAGGAACCTGGCGTGCTGCGGTCCGTGCGGCTGTGTGTTCAGTAGCCTGTCGCATCCAGCTCTCTGCCCCCACGGACTGTGGCCTGCCCGGCTCCTCTGTCCACAGGCTTTCCCAAGCACGAATACTGAGTGGTTGTCCTTTCCTACTCTAGGGGATCTTCCCAACCCAAGAATCGAACCTGGGTCTCTTGCGTTTCCTGCACGGGCAGTCGGATTCTTTACCATCGGGGTCACCAAGAGTCACTTAGTGACTGATCAACAACAAACGGGTAAATTACATGCTGTCCATCTGAAACTGACACAGCACTGCAAGTCAATAGTCTTATATAAAGTCTGAGAAATTATACAAATGAAAGGTATAACTACAGTTTTTAAACCCTCATTTCAAAAATCATCATTAGCCAAAGTTAAAAGTAAAATGGAAAATTTAGAAAAAAAAATATTTGCAAGAGATATGACAGATGAAGAGTTTCTTTCCTTAGTATCAAAGGATGGTTTAAAATCACTAAGAAAAAGAAAACTAAATTCATTTAACATAAATAGGCAATTAAAAAAACAGAAAATGCCAAAAACATGTGAAGAAGATTTTCAGCTTATTTGATCTTAGGTAATCTAAGAACAGCAATTAAAAATGAAATCTGTATGTTCTTTCAAGTTAGCAAAGATTGGAGGAACAATGGTATTTTCAAGTTTGGAGAAAAAGAGTGTTTCATATGTCCACAAGTATAAAAATGGATACATATTCTGCAAAGAAGTTTTCACTATGCACCAGAAACTTTAAATTTAGAGTTGTTTACCTTTCACATAACAACTCTGTTTCTAGCAATTCATCTTAAGAGCTAATTGGACAAAACTGTGTATATGTACAGATGCTCATCACAGCATTTTTTATTATAGTGAAAAAAAAACATACAGCTTAAATGTCCAAAAACCAAAGGTTTTGTTAAATAAACGATGGTACAGTGGTGACTGATGGAAGACAATGCCATGAATGTTTTAGTAGTGTATTTACTGACATGGAGAAAATTTATGAGGTTAAATAAATAATAGATTTTAAATGGCATATATAACACGGTACAATTTTTGAAAGAAAGCATTTTCACAAAGCATATATTAACAGTGTTAAATGAGCAAAATATTAATAGTGTTATCATTAAATGACAAATTTTGGGTGATTTTTATTTTTGTATGTTTACTCCTGTTTAAACTACATGGATAAAAAAATATATATAATAAAATGGATTTTAAAAATGCACTATGTGAAATAATAAGCCCAAATCATAAATCCACAGTTATTTCCTCAGTGAGCCCTTGGTCCTTTTCCTTTCTCCCTCACTAAGTGAATCAGTGGTAGAAGAGGATGGAACCTGTTAGCACCAATTAACAGTCACTAATCCCTCCCCTTGGACTGCAAGGAGATCCAACCAGTCCATTCTGAAGGAGATCAGCCCTGGGATTTCTTTGGAAGGAATGATGCTAAAGCTGAAACTCCAGTACTTTGGCCACCTCATGCGAAGAGTTGACTCATTGGAAAAGACTCTTATGCTGGGAGGGATTGGGGGCAGGAGGAGAAGGGGACGACCGAGGATGAGATGGCTGGATGGCATCACGGACTCGATGGAGGTGAGTCTGAGTGAACTCCGGGAGTTGGTGATGGACAGGGAGGCCTGGCGTGCTGCGCTTCACGGGGTCGCAAAGAGTCGGACACGACTGAGCGACTGGACTGAACTGAATCCCTCCCCTTTAGCGCAGCCTTTGCAATTGGCATAATGTAGAAATGAGTCTGAAATCCTCCGCCCAGCCCAGGATCTCTAAGTACTTTACTGAATCACTAGTGTTTCTGCTTTTAAGTTTGAACTTCAGGCAGCATTTCCCAAAGGATTCACATGAAAGCAAGTGACCCAAAGCATACGTGAGTATGAGCCCGTCTTCCACACCTCAAAAGCTTCTATCACAGCGGTTTACCGTATTCCAAAGCTGCATCTATGTCATTAGCCTCTGCCATTGTAGAGACAGTTGAAAGCTTGATTTTGTAGCAAAAAATTCTTAAACTTTATAACAACTCTCTAACTGATAGTTAACCACGCGTACTGAAAGGTAGCCAGGGCCAAAGAGGCTAGCCATCTGCTACTCTTACGTTCTAACGGATGTGCTTTTAGTTAACTTAGCCAAATTCTGGCCAACTTTCTATTAAGAAAAAGAAAATCCAGAAAACAAGTAACCACTTTTTGATGAACAAAAAGAAACGTATATTCCCCTAAATATTTTAAAAGATCAAAAATGACTATAAAAATTGCATACTGATAATAAAACATATTTCAAAAGGCAAGGGCCAACATAAAGTATTTTTCACATTTAAAAAAAAAGAACATTTCTATTTTAAAGCAAGGAAGAATTTGCAATAAACTGGGCTAACTTTAAAGGTGAATCCACTCTGGAGAGTTCCCTGTTGGCTTGCTGGATAGGAGTTTCGCTGCCTTGACCTGGCTTCCATTCCGAGCCAGGGAACCGAGATCCTGCGAACTGTGTGGAGCAGAAAAAAAAAAAAAAAACAATTCTAAATTTTAATTGGTAAGAAAGAATAAGTGAACTTCATCTTCTCTTCTTCCTTAACTAATAAAATTTTATAAGCTCTTTTGTTCCTATAAGGCAGCACATACCAGATCAAGCCAATATAAACTTGCAAAGACATTCTGAAGTTATGAGGTTAGTTTATTCATTTGGGAAAATTTGTATGAGTGACTTCCTAGTATTTTCCCCCCACATCATTGATTACTTTGGGAAGAGAACTATTGGCTGGTTGGTACTTGTCCTTTTAGAAAACTGAAGAGAAGGCTTTATCCTTTCAGAGCTATCAATTCCCACTGAGAACCAACTCCCCTGATGGCATTAAATCAATAGTAAGAATAAAGCTCTAACACGCAAGGTCTGATTCAGGACCCAGTTTAATGAGCTTAAAGGCCATGTTAAGTGCTTTGAAATCCGAGGGAAGGAAGGATAATATACTGTGTCATCCATCTGAAACATAACAATCAGTCTATCAGAGATTAATATTTTAATCATTTTACTTCCATGTTTTCACTTTGATTTTGTTTTGTATTGTCTATCAGTATTTTATGGAAACAACCAGGGTTTAATACAATACAGGAATAAACAAAAATTCGAAGGAACTCAGAAATATTTAGGGGGTTGTCTGGGCCTTTGCATCACTGATGCTTCATAAAAGCTTCTTGTATTACATTGAATAGCATTGAGCGGGAACTTAAGGGAGACAACTGTCACAGAGGAGAAACCCTCTTTATTTACTGGCTTTGCACCCAGTCTGGGCTCAGTCTTCTCATCTAAAAAACGAGACAGTCTGCAGCTGCCCATATTTTGTGGGCACACGAAATCCAAGTGGAGAAATACCTGGAACTTAAAACGTCTAGTTACCGTGGCCTGTGCTACAGCACAGGGGTACTTCCTTAGAAAACCAAACCTAAGAACCCTCTGTTTTTGAGAAATCCACAGTTCATACATTGAGGAAACCAAACCTCCTCCCAGTAGATAAAACAATCACCTTCAAATACCAGTTCCCTTTGACTAATGGCATCAGTTCAGTTCA
>SJYT01037212.1:50975-97467 GCA_006410635.1 Cephalophus harveyi | reverse complement strand
TGCATATAGGTTTCTCAAGAGGCAGGTTAGGTGATCTGGTATGCCCATCTCTTTCAGAATTTTCCACAGTTTATTGTGATCCACACAGTCAAAGGCTTTGGCATAGTCAATAAAGCAGAAATAGATGTTTTTCTGGAACTCTCTTGCTTTTTCCATGATCCAGTGAATGCTGGCAATTTGATCTCTGGTTCCTCTGCCTTTTTTTAAGCCAGCTTGAACATCTGGAAGTTTTCAGTTCACATATTGCTGAAGCCTGGCTTGGAGAATTTTGAGGATTACTTTAGTGGCGTGTGAGATGAGTGCAGTTGTGCAATAGTTTGAGCATTCTTTGGCATTGCCTTTCTTTGGAATTGGAATGAAAACTGACCTTTTCCAGTCCTGTGGCCACTGTTGAGTTTTCCAAATTTGCTGGCATATTGAGTGTAGCACTTTCACAGCGTCATCTTTCAGGATTTGAAATAGCTCGACTGGAATTCCATCATTTCCACTAGCTTTGTTCATAGTGATGCTTCCTAAGGCCCACTTGACTACACATTCCAGGATGTCTGGCTCTAGGTGAGTGATCACACCATCGTGATTATCTGGGTCATGAAGATATTTTTTGTACAGTTCTTCTGTGTATTCTTGCCACCTCTTCTGCTTCTGTTAGGTCCATACCATTTCTGTCCTTTAGCAAGCTTATCTTTGCATGAAATGTTCCCTTGGTATCTCTAATTTTCTTGAAAAGATCTCTAGCCTTTCCCATTCTATTGTTTTCCTCTATTTCTTTTCTTTGATTGCTAAAGAAGGCTTTCTTATCTCTCCTTGCTATTCTTTGGAACTCTGCATTCAGGTGCTTATATCTTTCCTTTTCTCCTTTGCTTTTCACTTCTCTTCTTCTCACAGCTATTTGTAAGGCCTCCCCAGACAGCCATTTTGCTTTTTTTGCATTTCTTTTCCATGGGGATGGTCTTGATCCCTGTCTCCTGTACAATGTCATAAACCTCCATCCATACTTCATCAGGCATTCTATCAGATCTATTCCCTTAAATCTATTTCTCACTTCCACTGTATAATCATAAGGAATTTTATTTAGGTCATACCTGAATGGCATAACTTGTTCAAAATACTTCTAGAATCAAACCAAATTTGTTCTGGAGCACGCCCATCCAAAGTCAAAGAAATTTACTTTTTATTCATTTTTAAATTTTTTTTCGGGTGTCAGGTGTGGCACACAGGCTCTTCCTGCGTCACGTGGGATGTCTCACTGCAGGGCAGGGCTCTGCAGTTGCAGCAAGTGGGCTCCGGAGCACACAGGTTCAGAAGGCATGGCATGCCAGCTGAGTGGCTCTGGGGCATGTGACATCTTAGTTCACTGACTATAGATCAAACCCATGTCCCCCGCATTGCAGGGCAGAATTTTAACCACCAGACCACCAAGGAAGTCCCTGAAACTGACTTTATAAGTGAACATATTAGAGATCATCATCTGCAAGTTACTCCAAAGTTCCCAAGGGTTAAGATATGTGGAAAGCAAAACTAAATAAAAGGCTGCTGCTAAGTCACTTCAGTCGTGTCCAACTCTGTGCGACCCCATAGACAGTAGCCCACCAGGGTTCCCCATCCCTGGGATTCTCCAGGCAAGAATACTGGAGTGGGTTGCCATTTCCTTCTCCAAAAATAAAAGGCTAGTAAAGATAATAAGACCTGAGCCAGACTTGCCTGTGAGCATCCAGGAGTCTCTAGCGGAGATGTGGGTCAACAGTGGCCTACCATGGGTCATGGGCGCTGACCACACAGTGCTGGGGGCCGCGGCTGGGCTAAGTCCTTTTGAAGGAGGTTGCCATCACACCACTACCCCTACCATCAGGGAGGGAACACAGCACAACCGATCAGCAGAAAGTGGATTAAAGGTTTCCTGAACCGTGACCTTGCCCTCCAGAGCAACACCCAGTTTTCCCTACAGCCAATTCCTCCCATCAGAACTTCCACAAGCCTCTTATCCTCATCCATCAGAGGGCAGACAGAATGAAAACCACAGCCTCAGAAATCTAACCAAACTGATCACATGGACCACAGCCGGGTCTAACTAAAAACTACGAGCCATGATGTTAGGATCACCCAAGACAGACGGGTCATGGCGGAGAGTTCTGAGAAAACGTAGTCCACTGGAGAAGGGAATGGCAAGCCACTTCAGCATTCTTGCCTTGAGGACCCCATGAACAGAATGAAAAGGCAAAAAGATAGCACACTGAAAGATGAACTCCCCAGTCGGTAGGTGCCCAATATGCTACTGGAGGTCAGTGGAGAAATAACACCAGAAAGAATGAAGGGATGAAGCCAAAGCAAAACAACACCCAGCTGTGGATGTGACTGGTGATAGAAGCAAGGTCCAATGCTGTAAGGAGCAATATTGCATAGGAACCTGGAATGTTAGGTCCGTGAATCAGGGTACTTGGAAGTGATCAAACAGGAGATGGGGAGAGTGAACCCTGACATTTTAGGAATCAGTGAACTAAAATAGATGGGAATGGGTTAATTTAATTCAGATGTCCATTATATCTATTACTGTGGGTAAGAATCCTTTAGAAGAAATGGAATAGCCATTGTAGTCAAGAAAAGACTCTGAAATGCAGGACTTGGATACAGTCTCAAAAATGACACAATGATCTCTGTCCATTTTCAAGGCACACCATTCACTATCACGGGAATCCAAGTCTATTCCCTGACCAGTAATGCTGAGGAAGTTGAAGTTGAACAGTTCTATGAAGACTTACAAGATGTTCGAGAAATAACACCAAAAAAAAGATGTCCTTTTCATCATAGGGGACTGGAATGCAAAAGCAGGAAGTCAAGAGGTAGCTGGAGTAAAAGGCAAGTTTGGGTTTGGAATACAAAATGAAGTAGGGCAAAGGCTAACAGAGTTTTGCCAAGAGAATGCACTGGTCATAGCAAACACCCTCTTCCAACAACACAAGAGAAGACTCTACACATGGACATCACCAGATGGTCAACACTGAAATCAGATTGATTATATTCTTTGCAGCCAAAGATGGAGAAGCTCTATACAGTCAGCAAAAACAAGACTGGTAGCTGACTGTGGCTCAGATCATGAACTTTGCCAAATTCAGATTAAATTGAAGAAAGTAGGCAAAACCACTAGAACATTCAAGTATGACCTAAATCAAATCCTTTGTGATTATACAGTGGAAGTGAGAAATAGATTCAAGGGACTAGATCTGATAGACAACATGCCTGAAGAACTATGGACGGAGGTTCTTGACATTATAAAGGAGGCAGTGATCAAGTCCATCCCCAAGAAAAAGAAATGCAAAAATGTAAAATGGTTGTCTGAGGAGGTCTTACAAATAGCTGAGAAAAGAAGAGACGTGAAAGGCAAAGAAGATAAGGAAAGATATAAACCATTTGCATTAAGAGTTCCAAAGAACATCTAGGTGAAATAAGAAAACCTTCCTATGTGATCAACGCAAAAAAAAATAGAGCTAAACAACAGAATGGGAAAGACTAGAGATGTCTTCAAGAAAATTGGAGATACCAAGGGAACACGTCATGCAAGTTCAGTCCAGTTGCTCAGTCATGTCCGACTCTTTGTGACCCCATGAACCGCAGCACGCCAGGCCTCCCTGTCCACCATCAACACCCAGAGTCCACCCAAACCCATGTCCAGTGAATTGGTGATGCAATCCAACCATCTCATCCTCTGTCGTCCCCTTCTCCTCCTGCCCTCCATCTTTCCCAGCATCAGAGTCTTTTCCAATGAGTCAGCTCTTCACATCAGGTGTCCAAAGTATTGGAGTTTCAGCTTCAGTATCAGTCCTTCCAATGAATACCCAGGACTGATCTCCTTTAGGATGGACTGGTTAGATCTCCTTGCAGTCCAAGGAACTCTCAAGAGTCTTCTCCAACACCACAGTTCAACAGCATCAATTCTTCTGCACTCAGCTTTCTTTATAGTCCAACTCTCACATCCATACATGACCACTGGAAAAACCATAGCCTTGAAAGTGGAGAGGACCACTAGACCATTCAGGTTGACCTAAATCAAATCCCTTATGAATATACAGTAGAAGTGAGAAATAGATTTAAGGGACTATATCTGATAGACAGAGTGCCTGATGAACTATGGATGGAGGTTCGTGACATTGTACAGGAAACAGGAATCAAGACCATTCCCTCATGCAAAGATGGGCACAAAGGACAGAAGCAGTATGGACCTAACAGAAACAGAAGATATTGAGAAGAGGTGGCAAGAATATGCAGAAGAACTATACAAAAAAGATCTTAATCACCTGGATAACCACAACGGTGTTATCACACACCTAGAGCTAGACATCTTGGAGTGCAAAGTCAAATCAGCCTTAGGAAGCATCACTACAAAGCTAGTGGTGGAGGTGATGGAATCCCAGCTGAGCTATTTCAAATTCTAAAAGATGATGCTGTTAAAGTGCTGCCCACAAATGCCAGCAAATTTGAAAAACTCCACAGTGGCCACAGGACAGGAAAAGGACAGTTTTCATTCCAATCTAAAAGAAGGGCAATGCCAAAGAATGTTCAAATTATTGTACAACTGCACTCATTTCACATGGTAGCAAAGTGATGTTTAAAATTCTGCAAGCTAAGATTCAATAGTACATGAACCAAGAACTCTGAGGTGTTCAATCTGGATTTAGAAAAGGCAAAGGAACCAGAGATCAAATTGCCAACATCTGTTCGATCATCGAAAGAGCAAGTAAATTCCAGAAAAACATCACCTTCTACCTCACTGACTATACTACAGCTTTTGACTATGTGGATCACAGCAAACTGAAAAATTCTTCAAGAGATGGAAATACCAGACCACCTTACCTGCCTCCTGAGAAACCTGCATGCAGGTCAAGAAGCAACAGTTAGCACTGGACATGGAACAACAGACTGGTTCCAAATTGGGAAAGGAGTACACCAAGACTGTATATTGTCACTCTGCTTATTTAGCTTATATGCAGAGTACATCATGTGAAATGCCAGGCTGGATGAAGCACAAGCTGGAATCAGCATCAATAACCTCAGATATGCAGAAGGCAATGGCAACCCACTCCAGTACTCTTGCCTGGAAAATCCCATGGATGGAGGAGCCTGGTGGGCTGCAGTCCATGGGGTTGCAAAGAGTCAGACACACCTGAGCAACTTCACTTTCACTTTTCATGCATTGGAGAAGAAAATGGCAACCCACTCCAGTGTTCTTTCCTGGAGAATCCCAGGGACGGGGGAGCCTGGTGGGCTGCCGTCTATGGGGTCGCACAGAGTCGGACACGACTGAAGTGACTTAGCAGCAGCAGCATGCAGATGACACCACCCTTATGGCAGAAAACGAAGAAGAACTAAAGAGCCTCTTGATGAAAGTGAAAGAGAAGAGTGAAAAAGCAAGGTTAAAACTCAACATTCAAAAAGCTAAGAACTTGGCATCGGGTCCCATCACTTCATAGCAAATCAATGGGGAAACAGTGGAAACGGTGTCAGACTTTCTTTTCGTGGGCTCCATAATCACTGCAGATGGTGACTGCAACCACAAAATTAAAAGATGCTTTCTCCTTGGAAGAAAAGTTATGATCAACCTAGACAGCATATTAAAAAACAGAGACATTACTTTGCCAACAAAGGTCCATCTAGTCAAAGCTATGGACTTCCCTGGTGGCTCAGACGGTAAAGCCTCTGTCTACAATGGGGGAGACCTGGGTTCGAGCCCTGGGTTGGGAAGATTCCCTGGAGAAGGAAATGGCAATCCATTCCAGTACTCAGTTCAGTTCAGTTCAGTTCAGTCACTCAGTCGTGTCCGACTCTTTGCGACCCCATGAATCGCAGCACGCCAGGCCTCCCTGTTCATCACCATCTCCCGGAGATCACTCAGACTCACATCCATCGAGTCAGTGATGCCATCCAGCCATCTCATCCTCGGTCGTCCCCTTCTCCTCCTGCCCCCAATCACTCCCAGCATCAGAGTCTTTTCCAATGAGTCAACCCCTCGCATGAGTTGGCCAAAGTACTGGAGTTTCAGCTTTAGCATCATTCCTTCCAAAGAAACCCCAGGGTTGATCTCCTTCAGAATGGACTGGTTGGATCTCCTTGCAGTCCAAGGGACTCTCAAGAGTCTTCTCCAACACCACAGTTCAAAAGCATCAATTCTTCGGCGAAAATCCCATGGACAGAGGAGCCTGGCAGGCTGCAGTCTATGGGGTCGCAAAGAGTCGGACACGACTGAGCGACTTCCCTTCAGTCAAAGCTATGGTTTTTCCAGTAGTCATGTATGGGTGTGAGAGTTGGACTAAAAAGAAAGCTGAGTGCCGAAGAAATTATGCNATCCCATGGACAGAGGAGCCTGGCAGGCTGCAGTCTATGGGGTCGCAAAGAGTCGGACACGACTGAGCGACTTCCCTTCAGTCAAAGCTATGGTTTTTCCAGTAGTCATGTATGGGTGTGAGAGTTGGACTAAAAAGAAAGCTGAGTGCCGAAGAAATTATGCTTTTGAACTGTGGTGTTAGAGAAGACTCTTGAGAGTCCCTTGGACTGTAAGGAAATCCAACCAGTCCATCCTAAAGAAAATCAACCCTGAATATTCATTGGAAGGACTGATACTGAAGCTGAAATCCAATACTTTGGCCACCTGATGCAAAGAGCCAACTCATTAGAAAAGACCTTGATGCTGTGAAAGATTGAAGGCAGGAGGAGAAGGGGACGACAGAGGATGAGATGGTTCGATGGCATCACCAACTTAGTGGTCATGAGTTTGAGCAAACTCTGGAAGGTGCTGAAGGACAGGGAGGCCTGGCGTGCTGTGGTCCATGGAGTCGCAAAGAGTCGGACATGACTGAGCAATGAACAACAAGTTACTTAGCCGCACAGTTTCTGCCCTTTTCAGCAGCATCGTTAAGAAGTCACTTCACAAAATTAAGGAGAGTTAAAAAGTCCATCGTGACTTTTTTCCTGGTAGGTCTGACTCCACTGCAAGAAAACACTAAGGACTGTTTCTCTGAGCCTTGGGTCCCAGAGAAAGCGTTGCCTCCTCTGAGAGATGAACGCACTTCCTCCTTTCTGATGGCTGATTTGTAAATGATCAGGCTTCCCTCTCATCCAGCCTGACAAGAAGCTTTAGACTTAAGGTCCAAACTCAATCACAGCAACCACTTGAACACTGGAAGTCAGTGTACTTTCCTGTCCATTTTTCTACAGCTTGTTTTTCTGTTTTATTCACCTTGTTTCTGTCTCTTTTTACGTCATTGCAGACTCTTAGGAAAGAAGTGAAGTATAAATAAATACAACTGTAAAATGAGCATAACATGTAAAAATTACAGTCTATATTCAAACAACAACATTCTTCACATCTATATAAGAATATCAAAATTAAAAGTGAACTTATTTAGAGGCGAACAGCATGATATTAGCAAAATTTAGACAAGTAAGTAATTCGTTTATTAGATGCTTCATCAACTGTCTCAATCTGTTCTGCTTTATTAATCTCTCAGGGAAAATTGAGACCTCTCTGAACACTTGGAGTGCTCAATTAAATTAAACATTTTGTAAAAATACAGGTAACTAATTTTTAGGTGAACGTCTAACTTCAAAGTGGAAACAAGATTCTTAAGAACTAGAGGCTCTGCGTCATTGAGAGGAGTATTGGCTGCTGTAACAAACTCAAAATGTGTAAAGACTCAAACACATTTGAAGGTTTCTTATTTTTGTTTTTTTCATGTAGAAACCTGAGATTTTTTTTTAATTAACAGGCCAATCCTCTCCAGATGGTGCTTTAGGGACCTGGGTTCCTTAAATCACTGGATTCCCCTAGGGCGGGGGTCCCCAACCTGCAGGATCTCATGCCAGATAATCTGAAGTAGTGTGCAGTAAACATAACGTGCCTGAATCATCCCTAGTCCTTCCCCATCGTCGCTGGTCTGTGGAAAAACTGTCTTTCATGAAACTGGTCCCTGGTGCCAAAAAGGCTGGGGACCAATGGCCTTGGGCACTCGGCCAGCAGAAAGGAAAGTGCTGACCTGAGGACAATCTATCACTCCTGCTCACATTCCACTGGCGAAGACTAGTGAGGCGGCCACAGTGAGACACAAAGCAAGGCCTGGGGGTTAGGGAGCTGGGACTCAGGCATGTATTCCATGAGCAAATGGCCCCTTTCTGGCAAGGACTCCACTCAGTGGGAAGGGAGCACATAAACGGAGGTGGACGCTTGCCCTTCCTGTTAAATGTTCAGGTTTCACCCTTTTGTTTTCTTTTTGCTAACTCTTCAACCTGTAGGCAAAGGCAAACACTCAAGCACGCACTGGAACTCGGCAGCAGAAATTGGTCTATGTCAGTCTAGGTTGCCGGCCGAGAAGAGCTGATGGTAAGAGGCAGCTGAACAGAAGCAGGAAATCACACCAAAGACAGAAACACCAACCCTGAGATCATGGACATCTTCCTTCTGCGCTGTTTATTCCATGGGAAAGGCAAACCGGACAGTCCAGGACAGACTCAACCTTTTCAGTGAAGGTTCTCTGTTTAATGTGTTACAAATACGATACTTCTAAAAGACTTTTACCAAATAATTTAACCCAAATATTTATCATGAGGGTTCCAGGTATAGCTCAGCCAATACATGGGCATGATTCTTTCAGACAACCCACTTCACCTTTATGGCACTCAGAATCTTCATTTAAAAAAAAAAATCAAGAGATTGGAGCAGACAGTTGCTAATGTCCATCTAATATCCAACTGAAAAACTCTGCAATCTGCATGGTATATAAAGTTAATTCAACTTTCAACTTGAACACACAATATGTTCTGGCATCAATGGTGAGCAAGTTATTAATAAATGGTAGTCAAGTTATTAATAAATAATTGATTGGATTTTGAATAAGCAACAGTTCGTTAAATCCAGATATTTAGATTCAGATGGTCCAAAAGGATGCATGCAGCCCAGTGTCCACTGCAGTACTGTCCATAACAGCCAAGACATGGATGCAACCTACACGTCCATCAACACAAGAGTGGGTGAGTGTGCGGCACAGGCACAGGGGAGTGTTGCTCAGCCACTAACAAGAATGAAATAATGCCACCTGCAGCAACGGGGATGAACCTAGAGATTGTGGTATTGAGTGAAGTAAGTCAGACAAAGAGAAATATATCATATGACATCTAAGAAACAAGTGATACAAATAAACTTTTTTACAAAACAGGAACAAGACTCACAGACTGAGAGACCTTATGGTTACTAGGGGAAAAGCAGGGTGGGTGGGGGTAGTTAGGGAGTTTGAGATTGACATGTACACATTGCTATGTTTAAAACGGATAACCAATTAGGACTTACTGTATGGCATAGGGAAGTCTGCTCAATATTATATAAAAATCTAATTAGGAAAAGAATTTTAAAAAGAATGGAAGTGAAGTGAAAGGGAAGTCACTCAGTCCTGTCCGACTCTTTGCGACCCCAGGGACTATAGCCTACCAGGCTCCTCCATCCATGGGATTTTCCAGGCAGGAGTACTGGAGTGGGGTGCCATTTCCTTTTCTGGGAGACCTTCCCGACCCAGGGATTGAACCCAGGTCTCCCACATTGTAGGCAGACGCTTTACCATCTGAGCCACACGGAAGGCTTAAGAGAATAGATACATGTATATGTATAACTGAATCACTTTGTTGTACAACTGAAACTAACAACATTGTTAATCAGCTGTATTCCAATATAAAATAAAAAGCTAAAAATTTTTAAAATACACAGACGCAAATACTGACTGCGTGGGGACTGTTGCCATATATCAGACGGTGTCTAACCAAATGCCTCATCAGCTACTGTAGAACAAGAGCTCCGATGGGCCTTTCCCTCTTTACACACGTGACATTGCACTGAACTGAGCGCAGGGAACCTTGCACACAGCTTCTGAACCTGAAAAGAGGGCACACGAAAGTTAGTTAATCAGAGTGTGTTATGAAAGTAAGTACTAGTCTACACCCACTGGGTGTTCCAGAATGTCATTTGGCAAACAGCTAAATGATGTGTTTGGTGAGCTAAATCATAACTTGATTACCCAACTGGGTAACGGTGCCTTCCTTAAACAGTGCCCCCAGGCCGGGCGCAGCTGAGGCCAGAGTGGGCCATCCTCACCTGCTCTCCCCCAGAACCAGGGGGCGGTCCGTGCTGGGGAGCTGCCCCGGACACAGCTGCAGTGTCCCGAGAGCTTCGTGGAGGTCAGTGTCCGCTGTGCCTCCCCTACAAACCGCACCAGAAAGGAGCACCAACTCCCAGCTCTCGACTTAAGATGTAAACAGTGAGATCTTCCGGTTTTGGTTAATCTGATTTCCAAATCCTCACTCAAGAAGTCCAGTGAAGTTCTAGAAACTGCAGTGGACAGAATACAAGGGAAAGGGGTCAATTCTACGGGGAGTGAGTGAGGGGACCGTTTATAAAAAGCCTCACCGATAAGGTGCCATTTGAGACGGCCCTTCAAAGAAGGAGGGACAAGGAGGTGGACAGGGGGGAAAAGCTTCCTAAAATGCAGGGGCTAGAGAGATAAACCAGGACCGCATCATAGAGGACCCGGGACAGGAGGCTAAAGAATTTGAAACTCATCCTGTGGATGATGGGAAGTCCCTGGTGGATTTCATGCGTCAGGGTAATGAGATAAAGCTGCCTCTTGCTAAAACGGCTATGCTGACAACCGTGTGGAGGAGAAACTGTGGGCCAGGATGGAGACAGAAGGGCCATCAGAGACAACTGTGGGAGTTACTACAAGGCCGGTTCACTATATTCACTAGGACAGAGTTCTGGACAGAAAGCCAGCCCCCAGCCCGCTCCAAGCCTTAGGCAGAGTCGCAAGCTACAGGAAATTTCATAGAGACAAATGCTCCTCATCTGTACAGAGATGCTTCCAGGCAGCTGGTAACCGTAGCTCAAGTGTGTTTATGAAACGTGTGGAGCTAGATGACTGTGCCCTCCTCTTTACTGATTACTTTCAATTACTCACTGGGATAGTCTTTTGCCAGGTATGCCTTCTGATTTAGATTGCTGCCTCTTCATCTGCGAGGAAGGACCAGGTACTGTGTTTCCTTTTTCCAGCTTGTCACGGGCTGACGCTTTCGTCAAACACAATAATAAATTACTGGAAAACTAAAATGGAAAAGTGAAGAATACAAAAACGCAAACCCTTTTTCTGGTTTTACGGAACAAACATGAAATAAGTCCGTCAAATTGCTACCAGAATTTCTGAAAGCTTATTCTCAATTTCTGCCGTGTACCTGTGAGCGTCTGCAGG
This sequence comes from Cephalophus harveyi, assembly GCA_006410635.1. Taxonomy (NCBI): domain Eukaryota; kingdom Metazoa; phylum Chordata; class Mammalia; order Artiodactyla; family Bovidae; genus Cephalophus; species Cephalophus harveyi. Next base: position 86,197 of record SJYT01037212.1, on the reverse strand, counting down.
TTGGCCCAAGTCCGCAGCCCACGCTGCGTTGCACTGGTCCTGATGAGCCGAGCAAGAGGCGTGAAGCACGGGAAAGCCGACAGCCTCCAGGGCATCCCAGACCCCTCCCCTGCTTTAGACCCTCGAAGAGACGGAGAGACGGCGGCCCTGAACCGGCAGGCGGAAGTGGCCAGACACGGGGTGCAGAGCCCCGTGCTACGGAGCCACCGGAACAAAGCAGCACTTGGATTCGATTTGGGTCGACGCGGGTGTGTCTCTCCCATATAACTTGCTTTCAGCAACCACCGAGACCAATATTTAAGCGTGTTAGACTGATGAGCAATGCCAGAAAGAATATAATCAAACAAAGTGACTTGATTAATAATTTATACACTAACAACTATGTGAAAATACAAGGCATGAGGAATTAAATTAGGAAAAAAATGTACCCCAAATTAGAAAACATCTCGATTAAATTAGACTCCCAGCAGTGCGATACGTTTAGTTAAAGCCCAAAGCTCTGCAATGACCTTACACTAATGGTAAGCTGGCTTGGAGCGTATGTGGTATATCTGAAGCACTTTATAAATACTTACCGGAGAAGGCAATGGCACCCCACTCCAGTACTCTTGCCTGGAAAATCCCATGGATGCAGGAGCCTGGTGGGTTGTAGTCCACGGGGTCGCTAAGAGTCAGACACAACTGAGCGACTTCACTTTCACTCTTTCATGCATTGGAGAAGGAAATGGCAACCCACTCCAGTGTTCTTGCCTGGAGAATTCCATTATGTGGATGCTTCGCTAAAGCTTAAATGATTGTGATGCTCTTTCCAGAGTTCTCTTTACAGTGCATTAACAATAGCTATTTATTGAACATTGGTTGGCTTCAGAGGCATTATGTCTTTAAATACTCCCCTAATGACCCTATAAGATACATATTATACTCTCCCATTGTAAAGATAAGAAAACTGAGGTTCAGAGAGGGTAAGTACCTTAGGAAAAGTACACAATTGTTAAGAGGAGAGGCCAAGTTGAAACCTACATCTCTGATACCACAGCATGTCATTCTAACCAATATGCTCTACTGTGGGTGTGTGGGGGGGAGGGGTGCAGGGGGTTGGTTTAGTCGTTCAGTCATGTACAACTCTTTGCAACCCCATGGACCATTTTGCTCATAAGGTTCCCCTGTCCATGGAAGTTTCCAGGCAAGAATAATGGCGTGGGTAAGCTATTCCCTTCTCCAGGGGATCTTCTCCACTCAGGGATCAATCTTGGGTCTCCTGCTTTGCAGGCAGATTCCTTCCTGTCTGAGAAACCAGAAAAGCCCATGCTCTAATGTACTCTGCCTGGATTAACGCCCGCAGTGGAGCTCTGACCCCGAGGCTACAGACAGCCTGGCTGGAGTTGTCTGTTCAAAAGCTTTAAATGGGACATACACTACTCCTTGACCTTCACTTCAGTTCAGTCGCTCAGTCGTGTCCGACTCTTTGCGACCCCATGAATCCCAGCACGCCAGGCCTCCCTGTTCATCACCATCTCTCGGAGTTCACTCACACTCACGTCCATCGAGTCTGTGATGCCATCCAGCCATCTCATCCTCGGTCGTCCCCTTCTCCTCCTGCCCCCAATCCCCCCCAGCATCAGAGTCTTTTCCAATGAGTCAGCTCTTCGCATGAGGTGGCCAAAGTACTGGAGTTTCAGCTTTAGCATCATTCCTTCCAAAGAAATCCCAGGGCTGATCTCCTTTAGGATGGACTGGTTGGATCTCCTTGCAATCCAAGGGACTCTCAAGAGTTTTCTCCAACACCACAGTTCAAAAGCATCAATTCTTTGACAGTCAGCTTTCTTCACAGTCCAACTCTCACATCCATACATGACCACTGGAAAAACCATAGCCTTGACTAGACAGACCTTTGTTGGCAAAATACTATCTCTGCTTTTGAATATACTATCTAGGTTGGTCATAACTTTCCTTCCAAGGAGTAAGTGTCTTTAATTTAATGGCTGCAGTCACCATCTGCATTGATTTTGGAGCCCATGAACTATGGACTGAGGTTCATGACATTGTACGGGAGACAGGGATCAAGACCATCCCCATGGAAAAGAAATGCAAAAAAGCAAAATGGCTGTCTGGAGAGGACTTACAAATAGCTGTGAAAAGAAGAGAAGTGAAAAGCAAAGGCAAAAAGGAAAGATATAAGCATCTGAATGCAGAATTCCAAAGAACAGCAAGAAGAGATGGAAAGCCTTCCTTGACCCTCACTCAGTGGTAAAAACCTTAGCAAAGTGCCACCACCCAGGGAAGCCTGATCTCTGTACTTGCCTGTCTTTTTAAACTTTTTATTTTAATAGCTTTAAATTAACAGAAAAGCTGCAAAACTCATACAGAGAGTTCCCATATGCCTTTTAACTAGACGCCCCCAATGTTATATCTTACACAATGACAGTACCATTAATGAACGCAGAAAACTGACATCATTACAATACTATTAGGCTACAGACCTTATTTAAATTTTGGCAAATCAACGAAACACCATGTCAACTAATGTTGTGTTTCTCACTGCATTTTTTCCTCCCTCCTTCATCTTCTCCAACCTGTGACAGTTCCTCCATCCTTGTCTTCATACTCCTGACACTTTTGAAGAGCATGGGTCCGTTATGTTGCAGAATGTCCCACAGTTTGGATTTGCTGGTCGTTTTGTCATGATGACCTTACAGTTGTGGACTTAGGAGCAGGACATCACACAGGTGCCGTGCCTTGCCAGCGTACTGCGTCGAGGGATGCACGCTGTCACTGTGTCTTATTGTTAGTGATAGTAACCGTGAACAAGGTACTGTCTACCAGATTTCTCTACTGGAAAGTTACTATATTTTCACTTTGCAGCTAATAAGCATTTATTTGGAGAAGATATCTTAAGATCATCCTGCCAGCCTTTTTAACTTTGACTTATCAGCTTGTTAATTTTAGCATATTCTTTTCAATAGGAATGGATTTTAACAGGTAATGAACATGGTTTGAGATATTTACTGTAGATATTTATTGCATTGAATTTGAACAATCCTAACTATGTTTTAAAGACTATATATATACAGACATGTGTATCTTTGTCTGCACATATATATACGTAGATCTGTCGAGTGAGCAAGTTTTCCTTTTTAGTCGAAGTATGGCTAACATAACAGTATGTTAGTTTCAGGTGTATAACACAGTGACTTGATATCTTTAAAGCTCATACTCTATATAAAGTTATAAAATGCTGGCTGTATTCATTGTGCTGTGCGGTACATCCTTCTAGCTCAGCTTGCACCTACTAGTCTGCACCTCTTAATCCACTTCCTCTGTGGTGCTCCTCTTCCCCCAGCTGCCCATTGGTAGCCACTAGTTTGTTCTCTGTATCTGAGTCTGTTTCTGTTCTACTATACTCGTTCATTTGTTTTTCAGATTCTATATATAAATAGAAACGTTCGGTGTCTTTCTCCATCTGACTTATCTCACTAAGCATAATACCCTCCAGGTCCATTCACGTTGTGGCAAGTGGCAAAACGTCATTGTTTTTTATTACATTGACTGTTGAGAAGATGATTGGGTGGACAAGCAAAGAAGAAACCTGCTCATCACTGAGAAGGGAGGGCCTTTAGGGGGCTGGATGAGCAGCAGAGAGACGAAATGTGGACAGTCAACAGAGGAGCGGAGCCCCAGGGAACCCTGGAAGGACGCGTGGATTGTCCTCGGCCCCATCACTCAATATTCCCTTGGTAGTTTAATCCCCACTCATTCTCGAGTTTTAGCAAGACACACGACCTTCCATCCTGAAACCAGACTTCCTAGCTAGGCGTGGCCCCGTGACTAAGTTCCCAACAGTGGCGTGTAAACAGAAAGCCCCGAGGGCACTTCACCAGAAGGACGTTTCCCATCTACTATCTTGCCTTCTCCAGTCACGACCCTGGAACAGGACTTCCTGTCCATTTTGTATCGTGGACCAATTTGGCATGCTAGGGAACCCCCTGAAACCTTAACATGACGATGCCTTAAATACATCAAGATGCAAAGAATTATAAAGGAAATTATACTGAAATCATAAGAACTATGAAGGAAACCAATCAAAATGAACTATAAATAAAATACTTATGAATAAACATATAATACCTTACTCTATGTATTTATAGACCTTATGGTTTTAAAGTGAGGCATATAATGGTAGTCTGAGATAACTGTACCAACTGTAATGTGATTTGATAATATCTGTGCCTTCTATTGGTAACAAAGTCACTAGTCTTACAAATATCACTATGGGTTGTTGCCTATAATTAAAGAAAGCACTACTTTCTGTTAGACGTTTTCTAACTCGTGTTCACAGACATCCTCAACTCCACCCATAGACCCCAGATTAGAGGATACTGGAGCAAGAAGACAGAAGGAATCTGACCCTGGAAGACTCATGGAACAGAGCCGTTACTTGCAATGGACTCCTTCCCTATTGATGTCTTGATTATTGCTTAAAAAGAAAGAAATTGCTATACTACTTGAACCACTTTGCCATTCTTTTTTCTGTATATGATTCTCAGTTATGATAGCTCAGTTGTACTCCAACTGAGTAGTTCTCAAAACTTTCAGTCTTCAAACCCATTTACAATTGTAAAAATTGTTGAGTACCTCAAAAAACTGGTATATGGGTTATATGTATCAATATTTACCATACAGATTAAAACTGAGAAATTTTTATTTTTTCATTCTTTGAACAATAACAAACCTATTACATGTTAACATCAATAGCATTTTTATGAAAGATAGCTGTATTTTCCACACAAAAAATTAATGAAAAGAATAGGCATTGTTTTACATTTATGAAAATTTCTTTAGTGTCTGGTCTAATAGAACACAGCTGGATTCTCATATTTGATTCTGCATTCAATCTGTTTTGCTTTTTTGTTTTGGTCAAAGTAAGAAAGAAAATTGTAGTAATGAAGAAAACTCAGCTTCACACAGATATGTAATTGGAAGAGGGAGTGGGCTTTTAATAGCGATATGAGATAATTGTGGGTATTTATTTTTTATATTATATTAAAACTCAACAAGTGGTAGTTTCTTAAAAGTTAGTTATAGTCTAAAATCTGAAACCATATAAATGTGCTTTCATACTCTGTTACATCAAAACCATTGGTCTGTCCTGCACTTTGAATGACTCTTACCCACACACAATTTTGTATCATGAATCGATTATTCTGAAAATATTGGTTCACTGGGTTATGCAGATCTTCCAAGTGTTGACAGAGCATTAGACAATATGAAAAAATAACACTGGTTAAATTCACCAGTTAAATAAATAAAATTTAAATAAATAAATAAAAAATAACACTGGTTAAATTCACCATGATGGCATCACGGACTTGATGGACGTGAGTCTGAGTGAACTCCGAGAGATGGTAACGAACAGGGAGGCCTGGCATGCTGCGATTCATGGGGTCGCAAAGAGTCAGACACGACTGAGTGACTGAACTGAACTGAACTGAACTGAAATTCACCATAGAGTTCATCAAAAAAAGTTCTGAAGTACTAGGACACTGTCAAGCTCACGGTGGTGGATACCAGTCTTTCACAATCCTAATTTTCACTTGAAAGTTCAAATACTGTCAGTTGTTTACCTTGAGGTGACAAGCTTTCTGACTTCATTTCCAAGGAAATGTCTGCCAACCACTATAGCTTGGCTATCAGTTCAGTTCAGTTCAGTTGCTCAGTCGTGTCCAACTCTTTGCAACTCCATGAACCGCACCATGCCAGGCCTCCCTGTCCATCACCAACTCCTGGAGTTCACCCAAACCCATGTCCATTGAGTTGGTGATGCCATCCAACCATCTCATCCTCTGTCGTCCCCTTCTCCTCCTGCCCCCAATCTTTCCCAGCATCAGGGACTTTTCAAATGAGCCAGCTCTTCACATCAGGTGGTCAAAGTATTGGAGTTTCAGCTTCAGCATCAGTCCTTCCAATGAACACCCAGGACTGATCTTCTTTAGGATGGACTGGTTGGATCTCCTTGCAGTCCAAGGGACTCTCAAGAGTCTTCTCCAACACCACACTTCAAAAGCATCAATTCTTCGGCACTCAGCTTTCTTCACAGTCCAACTATCACATCCATACATGACCACAGGAAAAACCATAGCCTTGACTAGACGGACCTTTCTTGACAAAGTAATGTCTCTGCTTTTTAATAGGCTGTCTAGGTTGGTCATAACTTTCCTTCCAAGGAGTAAGCGTCTTTTGATTTCATGGCTACAGTCACCATCTGCAGTGATTTTGGAGCCCAGAAAAATAAAGTCAGCCACTGTTTCCACTGTTTCTCTATTTGCCATGAAGTGATGGGACCGGATGCCATGATCTTCCTTTTCTGAATGTTGAGCTTTAAGCCAACTTTTTCACTCTCCTCTTTTACTTTCACCAAGAGCGTTTTTAGTTCCTCTTCACTTTTTGCCATAAGGGTGGTGTCATCTGCATATCTGAGGTTATTGACATTTCTCCTGGCAATCTTGATTCCAGCTTGTGCTTCTTCCAGCCCAGCGCTTCTCATGATGTTCTTTGCGTAGAAGCTAAATAAGCAGGGTGACAATATTCAGCCTTGATGTACTCCTTTTCCTATTTGGAACCAGTCTGTTGTTTCATGTCCAGTTCTAACTGTTGCTTCCTAACCTGCATATAGGTTTCTCAAGAGGCAGGTCAGGTGGTCTGTTATTCCCATCTCTAAGAATTTTCCACAGTTTATTGTGAATCTTGGCTATCAGTCATTCTTAAAGTAAAGAAATGGTTTTCTATGGAAAAGAGGCTAATTTGGAATTCCCTGGTGGTCTAGTGGTTAGGACTCCGCACTTTCACTGCTGAAGGTTCTGCTTCAATCCCTGGTCAGAAAACAAAGATCCCACAAGCTGCACAGCCAAAAAAAAATAAAGAGGTTAATTCATCTCACAGCTCAAACGATACAATGAGCACTCTGTCCTGAGACAGCCTTCATAGTTCAGGATGGAAAAGTACTCTACATACACTTCTCATTTTGTGTTCAGTCGCTCAGTCATTTCCAACCCTTTGTGATCCCATGGACTGTAACTCACCAGACTCCTTTGTCCATGGGATTTTCCAGGCAAGAACACTGGAGCAGGTTGCCATTTTCTACTCCATGGGATCTTCCCGAGCCAGGGATCGAACCCACATCTCTTGCATGTCCCGCATTGGCAAGTGGATTCCCTAACAGTGAGCTACATGGGAAGCCAAAGAACATTAAAAACATATGCACTCAGCGATTGAAATTTAATTAGATTAATTTTGTTGTATTGATTAATTTGCTAAAATTTCTACTTTTATTAAAGTATAATCGCCTCACAATGTTGTGATAGTTTCTGCTGTACAATGAAGTGAATCAGCAATAAGTACACATATAGCCCCTCCCTCGGGAGCCTGCCTCCCGCTCCATGCCATACCTCTAGGTCATCACAGAGCACTGAGCTGAGCGCCCTGTGCTATACAACAGCCTCCAGGGTGGGAGAATGCGGACAGTAAACTCTCTATTAATATTTGTTTATCAAGGACATTTGTCAGTGAAACTGACTTTTAAAAGCATGTTCTGTGAGGGCCTGGCAGTGATGAATACAATCATACTATATACAATTTGAGTGTCACAGTCTTGGTGCTGAGTCACCAGCAATTTTACCATCAGTACAAATGGCAATACAGTGAAAATAACAAATAAAACCTCAGTGTTATTGTGAAAATAGTTTGATCTGTGCAGTGCGTGAAATAGTCTGAGGGACCAAACTTTGAGAACTGCTGCTGTAACTATCATAATACAACTTTCAGGACCTCAAGTAGGTGATAACTTGGATGGAGACCACTCAGGGAAAAGGGATACAAGGTGACAAGAAATGACTCGGTGTGAAGTTCAAGGCTCTACACCATGACCGTGGCCGAGACAGTCACTTAGGAAGTATTGTAACGTAGCAGGGCCCTGTGGGGCCTTCCTGGGACAGACCCCCCACACCCATGGAATCCCACCTGCCTCCAGTCTGTAAAAAAAAATTAGCCAAAGAATAAACTTAATCTAAGAAACAGGGGGAAATGCAGAAGCAAAGGCAAGCAGTAAAACAAGACAATATAATGACTTTACCTTTAAACAAAGTCAAAGACCTTTAGTTCTTCCTCAAGAGCTATACATAACATTCTGAGCCATATTCTCTGAGCTGATTTGTAGATGCTGAAACCCCCACCAGATGGAAAAGTTAACGTGATGACCAGGCTGTAGCCAAGACATCAACTGCTCCATCTCACATGATTCTGAGAGCTGGTCTCAAGGGACTGGGAACAGACCCACCCTGGACATGAAGACTAACGGCAGTCAACACAATCAAAACGATGCTGATCAGACCACCGCATGACACATTTCAAGACGAATGTTGGAACTGGCTGTGGGCTTCTGCATGCAGCCCCTACTCCACCCCTGCCTGTGCACCCCTGAAACTCCCCTTGAAAAACTCGTGTCCCCTGATCATCAATGGGGAGTTGCTTCTTTGGGACATGAGTCCACCTCCTTCCAAGACTGCCAGCTTCCTCAATAAAGATATCTTTTCTTCCACCCAACAACTGGCTGTCAGTATGGGATTCTGCAGGGATCCATAGGCAAACCCAAGTTCTGTAACAGTATGGACCTTGGTTCCACAGGCTGCCCCCGGCATCAGGAACCCGGGTTTCATTAGCCTCCCTGACCACTCCCATCATGGCTATGCCCAGTCCATAAGGCATCTCAGTGATAGTTGCTCAGTTGTGTCCGACTCTTTGTGACCCCAAGGACTGTGTAGCCCGCCAGGCTCCTCTGTCCATGGGATTCTCCAGGCAAGAATACTGGAGTGGGTTGCCATTTCCTTATCCAGGGGATCTTCCCCACCCAGGGATTGAACCCAGGTCTCCTGCACTGCAGGCAGATTCTTGGCCATCTGAGCCACCAGGGAAGCCTTCTAGGTATTGCCATCTGGTCGTTTCTCTTGCTTTGTCCATGTCTTCCTTCACACCAGTTCCTTTCCAAACTGCCCGTTTTCTGAAACAGCTCCCATCTCCACATCTGTCAGTGTTTTGCAGTGGGACAAGGAAGGTTACAGCATGACCCAGAGTTCAGGCTGCAGCTAATCAGTGCAGAGGTGGATCCCAGACTCAAGCTGTGCCCATGAGCCTCTGCTGAAGATTCTGACTCTAGGGGTGCAAACCAATCAGTCTTTCTCCAGATGCCCAAACTACAAGACAAAAACCAGTGGTCCTCAAACTGGGTGTGCATTAGAACCCCCCGGAGGACTTGCTAAAACAGACTGCTGGGCCTCACCCCAGAGCTTCTGATTCTGCTGATCTGGGGTGGGCCATGATATTTTACATTTATAATGATTTCACAAGTGAAGCTAATGCTGCTAGCCTGGGGGCCGCATTTGGAGACTGAGGTAAAGTTCTGGAACTATCAGGGATCAAGGTTGTAGCCCCCATTTCACAACTAGAGAAGCTGAAAAAATCCATCTGGAGAGATGGAGAAAAAGAGACTGATAGATAGACAAAGGAAGAGGGAGAGAAGTGGGCATATAGATAGAAATAGAGACAGACAGCCTGAAATAAAAAGGTAAGTTTCGCAATACTATCCAGGTAGTTTTCAAGAGCTATTTGCATTGGTTTCTTAGTCTCAGCCACATGCCTATCTTTGGGTCCCACAAAATCCTCTGCATCCTTGTAACATAATAAGATGTGAGTTAAAGTTGGGTTTCTACCGCATTAGTCTCAATATCTTCTTAACAGGTATACCCTCCCAGAACCATTGCCTGAAATTCTATTTGGAGCCATAAACAAAGACAATGGGAACAGAACAGATGTCACTAAGCTTCTCACAGACACCAAGGCCTCGGCCAAGATCTGCATCCAAGCTGCTAGTTGGTGAAGAAGACCCCAAACACCCACAGGGTTCTCAGCTACAGCTCGGGGGAGAGCATCATGGACAGAAATGCAGACTCTGGTTGAGAGCAATTTGGTTTCAACCTGACTCTGCTCTTTGCCAGCTGCATAATCATGAGTCAGTTACTTAAACTCCCTAAGCCTCAATCTCCTTATCCATAGGGTTTGGATGACAGTAAGACCTGGCTCAGAACATTCCTATGAAAACGAAATGGGATCTGTAGGGTAAGTTTAGCACAGGTTCTGGCACAGGGTGAGTTCTCAAAAATGTTGATTTTGGTTCTTATTACTTGCTGTTTCTCGTCTCTTCTGACTGAAAGCCTGGATCTGCAGACTCAAGTTCACGGATCCTGGACTCGAGTCCTCTGGGTTTTGGCTTTTGTCCTGGACCTCTCCAGGCTATGTTCTCCCACGCACAGCTCCTCACCCTAGTTCCGGCTCTAACTAATGTAGCTGGTGGTGATGCCAGGAGATAATTTAGGCCTCCAAATCATCATGGTTGTTAACTCCATCAGAGGTTGAGAGTCCTCAAAGCGTGCTAGCCCCAACCATCTATGCAAGAATTCCAAGACAAAACAAGGCCTAGGAATGTATTTCTGCAGGCTGGTAATAAGAGGCAGCTCATACGCTGGGCTGGAGGAAGCACAAGCTGGAATCAAGATTGCCGGGAGAAATGTCAATAACCTCAGATATGCAGATGACACCACCCTTATGGCAGAAAGTGAAGAACTAAAGAGTCTCTTGATGAAAGTGAAAGAGGAGAGTGAAAAAGTTGGCTTAAAGTTCAACATTCAGAAAACTAAGATCATGGCATCCAGTCCCATCACTTCATGGAAAATAGATGAGGAAACAGTGGAAACAGTAGCTAACTTTATTTTGGGAGGCTCCAAAATCACTGCAGATGGCGATTTCAGCCATGAAATTAAAAGACACTTACTCCTTGGAAGGAAAGTTATGACCAACCTAGACAACATATTAAAAAGCAGAGACATTACTTTGTCAAAAAAGGTCCCTCTAGTCAAGGTTATGGTTTTTTCAGTGGTCATGTATGGATGTGAGAGTTGGACTATAAAGAAAGCTGAGCACCGAAGAGTTGATGCTTTTGAACTGTGGTGTTGGAGAAGACTCTTGAGAGTCCCTTGGACTGCGAGGAGATTCAACCAGTCCATTCTAAAGGAGATCAGTCCTGGGTGTTCATTGGAAGGACTGATGCTGAAGCTGAAACTCCAGTACTTTGGCCACCTGATGTGAAGAGCTGGCTCATTTGAAAAGACCCTGATGCTGGGAAAGATTGATGGCAGGAGGAGAAGGGGACGACAGAGGATGAGATGGTTGGATGGCATCACTGACTTAATGGACACGGGTTTGGGTGGACTCTGGAAGTTGGTGATGGACAAGGAGACTTGGGGTGCTGCAGTTCATGGGGTCACAAAGAGTCAGACACAACTGAGCAACTGAACTGAAGGAAGCAAGCTGGGGGGAGGGGTTCTGATCCTGGGTCCAGGTGTTATTGTGGCTTCCCACGCAGTGTCACAGATTCAGGCATGAGGATCTGATTTGGGGTCAGTTAACCTAGATAGCATATTCAAAAGCAGAGACATTACTGTGACGACTAAGGTCCATCTAGTCAAGGCTATGGTTTTTCCTGTGGTCATGTATGGATGTGAGAGTTGGACTGTGAAGAAAGCTGAGAGCCGAAGAATTGATGCTTTTGAACTGTGGTGTTGGAGAAGACTCTTGAGAGTCCCTTGGACTGCAAGGAGATCCAACCAGTCCATTCTGAAGGAGATCAGCCCTGGGATTTCTTTGGAAGAAATGATGCTAAAGCTGAAACTCCAGTACTTTGGCCACCTCATGCAAACGGTTGACTCATTGGAAAAGTCCCTGATGCTGGGAGGTATTGGGAGCAGGAGGAGAAGGGGATGACAGAGGATGAGATGGCTGGATGGCATCATGGACTCAATGGACGTGAGTCTGAGTGAACTCCGGGAGTTGGTGATGAATAGGGAGGCCTGGCTGCGATTCATGGGGTCGCAAAGAGTCGGACACGACTGAGCGACTGCACTGAACTGAACTGAAGAACCTGATAAGGGGACATATCATTTCTGCCAGCTAGAGTAGCGACATCACCTGGCAGTCCACCATACTGGAAATCAGCCTCTGTCTTCAGTTTCTCCTAGTTTCAGCTTGTTAGACCCTGTGCCCTGGGATCCGGGAGAGCCACCTGCTCTAGAGCCAACTCCTAAGGTAAGCCAGCACTGATACGCTAATAATGGGCAACACAGGAAACTGGCTAAGCCAGGTTCTGTCCCCTTTGAGTGTTTCCGTCCACGCCCTCATCTCTGCCGTCCTCAGAAATGCTCTCTCACCCTTCATGTGCTTCAGCTGCCCCCTTCCTCCCCCTCCAGCTCACCTGGCTTCCCCTACCAGCCTCAGTGTTCTCTGGGCTGCTCGCCCTAACTGAAACATGACCCTCCTCCAGGCCCAGGGTCTCCTTGAGAGCTTTCTCAAATTGAGGCTCTGGGTTCTCCCATAATCACAGCATCTCGCGGCCTCTTCCAAAGCTCCCTCCTCTGAGGCTTTCCCATTCAGCCGTCTCATTCAGGCCCACGTTTGAGTTGCTGCCTATCTATTGATGACTACAAAACATTTCCATCCCATCTTTCCCTCTGTTCACCAGACTGGTATATCTAACAGCCTTTGGAAATGTCTAAAGTAGTCCAGTTCAGTTCAGTTCAGTCGCTCAGTCGTGTCCAACTCTTTGCGACCCCATGAACCACAGCACACCAGGCTTCCCTGTCCATCACCAACTCCCAGAGTCCACCCAGACTCATGTTCATTGACTCAGTGATGCCATCCAGCCATCTCATCCTCTGTCGTCCCCTTCTCCTCCTGCAATCAATCTTTCCCAGCATCAGGGTCTTTTCAAATGAGTCAACTCTTCGCATCAGGTGGCCAAACTATTGGAGTTTCAGCTTCAACATCAGTCCTTCCAATGAACACCTGAGACTGATCTCCTTTAGGATGGACTCATTGGATCTCTTTGCAGTCCAAGGGACTCTCAAGAGTCTTCTCCAACACCACAGTTTAAAAGCATCAATTCTTCAGTGCTCAGCTTTCTTTATAGTCCAACTCTCACATCCGTACATACAGTAGTCCAGTAGGCACCTTTGAAAGATATGCTCCAAATGGAAGCCCCTATTCTTACTGTGACAAGCTGACTTTTTCCTGCTGTGTTCTCTACTTCAACACATGGCCACGTAGCAAAGAGCTGAGGACTTCTGCCAGCAACAAAAGGCAAATTGTTGGCCAAACAAGGGTGCCATCTTGGAAGTGGACTCTTTAACCTCAGTCAAGACTGCAAATGGTGAGTCTCCTGGATCATGGGCAGCCTAGGAGGTTCCCAGCAAAGGTACTGAGAAAGAGAATGTAAGACAGGAAAATAATTAGAGTTTCCTACTGAGTCTCTTCAACAGACCACATTTAAGAAGTATCTCGTATCCCTTGCTGCTGGTGGTTGGAACACAATGGATCACACCGGGCACTAGGCACGGTGGATAAAGTGGGACCTTTGGCCCATCTTGCTCCACGTCCTCAAAGTGAAGCAGTTGCACACGAATTTCAGGGGCTCACCTTACTCTCCAGGCAGCACCTGCCCCCTCAGGATGAAAGGACATCGTGCTTCAGCTGAAGTTGCAACAAAGGAGTGGGAGAGAGCAGCTAGTGGACAAGGACGTCCTATCACCTCCGAAGAGGCCAGCGGCATTCCACGAGCAGATAAAAAGCTCCGAAGGAGCCAGATCTGAGACCCTCTGAAGCACAGGATTCAGAGCCAATGCTATTGTCCTGAACTTGTCAGGATGCACATTTTAGAAGGAGTGTTTGCAGAGCCATCCCTTCAGGCTACTCAGATGAAGTTGAAGAGAGCTCACCTAGCTGATGATCTGAATGAAAAGACTGCTGGTGCTATGGAGCTGGTAGAGAAAAACTTCCTTCCTCTGAATTGTTAAGAAAGCAATTAGAGACGTTAGGAAGGAGGCCTGTCCCCAAACTCGGGGCAGCTTCTCACTTGGCAAGGACGGCAGTGACGCTTTGTCTCAGGACCAGCCAGCCAGAGGCACAGGGGCGGCCTCATCCCCACGGGAGGCAAAGTCGGTGACCTGCCCTCTCCTGTGACCGCAGACAATGCAGCCCCGTACCACCTTTCTTGTTTTAACAGAAGAAGTGCCTTGTTTTCTGTATATCAAGGTAATACGTTTTCACCAGAAGTCTGAAAGTGCAGAAAAAGATAGCTTTTTACATGTAATCCAACCACTGTTAACATTGCCAATAGATGCTTACACTTTATTTCTGTTCTACATACACATTTTTATTTTGCAGCTTTGCAACTTGCTTTAAAATTTTTTCATGTAACTTCTTTGAGATTATAGTATATGAGATGTAGCTCACATATAAAACCCACTCTTTTTTCTTTTTAACCATCATAATCATTTTAAGCGTACAGTGTAGTAGTGCCCTTATTACCAAATTCAGACTCAAATTGAAGAAAGTAGGGAAAACTGCTAGACCATTCAGGTATGACCTAAATCAAATCCCTTATGATTACATAGTGGAAGTGAGAAATAGATTTAAGGGCCTAGATCTGATAGAGTGCCTGATGAACTATGGAATGAGGTTCATGACATTGTACAGGAGACAGGGATCAAGACCATCCCCATGGAAAAGAAATGCAGAAAAGCAAAATGGCTGTCTGGGGAGGCCTTACAAATAGCTGTGAAAAGAAGAGAGGCGAAAAGCAAAGGAGAAAAGGAAAGATATAAGCACCTGAATGCAGAGTTCCAAAGAATAGCAAGAAGAGATAAGAAAGCCTTCTTCAGTGATCAATGCAAAGAAATAGAGGAAAACAACAGAATGGGAAAGACTAGAGATCTCTTCAAGAAAATTAGAGATACCAAGGGAACATTTCATGCAAGGATGGGCTCNCACGACTGAAGTGACTTAGCAGCAACTTAGCAGCCAAAATCACTGCTGATGGTGATTGCAGCCATGAAATTAAAAAAACGCTTACTCCTTGGAAGAAAAGTTATGTCCAACCTAGATAGCATTTTCAAAAGCAGAGACATTACTTTGCTGACTAAGGTCCGTCTAGTCAAGGCTATGGTTTTTCCTGTGGTCATGTATGGATGTGAGAGTTGGACTGTGAAGAAGGCTGAGCCCTGAAGAATTGATGCTTTTGAACTGTGGTGTTGGAGAAGACTCTTGAGAGTCCCTTGGACTGCAAGGAGATCCAATCAGTCCATTCTGAAGGAGATCAACCCTGAGAGTTCTCTGGAAGGAATGATGCTAAAGCTGAAACTCCAGTACTTTGGCCATCTCATGAGAAGAGTTGACTCATTGGAAAAGACTGTGATGCTGGGAGGGATTGGGGGCAGGAGGAGAAGGGGACAACCGAGGATGAGATGGCTGGATGGCATCACGGACTCGATGGACATGAGTCTGAGTGAACTCCGAGAGATGGTGATGAACAGGGAGACCTGGCGTGCTGCGATTCATGGGGTCGCAAAGAGTTGGACACGACTGAGCGACTGAACTGAACTGTAGTAGTGTTACATATATTCACGTTGCTGTGCAACAGATCTCCAGAACTTTTTCATCTTGCAAAAGTGAAACTAAACGCATTAAACAGTAAGTCCCCAATCCTCAGGCCTGGCAACCACCATTCTTTCTCTCTCTATGAACTCGATGGCTGTAAATACCTCATATAAATGGAATCATCCAGTGTCTGCCTTTTTTGTGCCTGGCTTACATCACGTAGCGTAATATCCTCCACGTAGCTCATCCATGTTGTAACATCTGGCAGGATTCTTCGGTTTTAGGGCTGAATCCTATTCCATTGTGTGAATGTTTCACACTTTGTTTTTCCATTCATGAGTGGACGTTGGGTTTCTTCCATTTCTTGGTTATTGTGGCTAGTGACGCTATGTGCATGAGTTATAGCAAGTCTCTTCAAGACCCTGCTTTTAGTACTTTGGGGCATATACCCGGAAGCGGGACTGTTGGATCACGTGGTAGTTCTTTTTTAATATTCAGAGGACCTCCATACTGTTACCCATACTTGTTGCATCATTTCACACTCCCACCAACAGTGCGCAAAGCTTCCAATTTCTTCACATCCTTGTCAATACTTGTTAATTTCAATTCTTTAGGTAACGGTTAGTCCAGTGGTGTAAAGTGATATCTCATGGTTTTATTTGCTTTATTGAGGTATAATTAATTAACAGTGTTGGTAGTTTCAAGTGTACAACAAAGTGATTCAGTTATTCATTATGTATGACACATAATGACACATTATGTATGACACATATATAAGAACATATGCTTATCCTTTTTCAGGTTCTTTTCCATCATATATAGGTTCTTCCCCTGCGACTCAGAGGTAAAGAATCCGCCTGCAGCTCGGGAGATGCAGGTTCGATCCCTGGGTTGCGAAGATCCCTTAGGAGGAAATGGCAACATGCTAGTGTCCTTGCTAAATCCCGCAGTCCATCACGCTGCATCAACCACCTCCCTGCCAGGACTCTCGCTGAGCCTTTCCTCTTTGTCTCCAGACTTGGATACTTCTCCCCCCATAAAGCTCTAGTGCACCATCCACCCTCCTCAGCGTCCACCTCCAGCCCCCAAAGTCTGCTCGAAGGGCGGCACGCCCCCACTCTGATAACTGCGTCTGGCTGTGGGGCAGGCTCTGTCAGAGAGACAGGGCAGGCAGAGGGGCCCAGGCATCAGGGCCCTGTGAGCAGTCCTCAGCTCAGGGTGCGTGAGGAGACGCAGAAAAGTCTGTGTTCTGCACCCACAGTTGCTCCTTCCCATTGACCAGAAATCCCTCTGCTTGTAACGGCCATAACTGCCTCTGATCAGGGCTTCCCTGGTGGTTCAGCTGGTAAAGAACCCACCTGCAATGTGGGAGACCTGGGTTCGATTCCTGGGTTGGGAAGATCGGCTGGAGAAGGGATAGGCTGTTGCTGCTAAGTCGCTTCAGTCATGTCCGACTCTGTGCGACCCCATAGACGGCAGCCCACCAGGCTCTCCCGTCCCTGGGATTCTACCCACTCCAGTATTCTTGGGCTTCCCTTGTGGCTCAGCTGGTAAAGAATCTGCCTGCAATGCAGGAGACCCCAGTTCAACTCCTGGGTTGTGAAGATACCCTGGAGAAGGGAGGGCTACCCACTCCAGTATCCTGGCCTGGAGAAGTCCGTGGACTATATAGCCCAGGGGGTCACAAAGAGTCAGACACACTGAGCAGCTTCCACTTTCACTTGCAGAGTTCAGCCCAAGGAATATCCTCACTCACAGTCAGTGCAATTCTCTTCCTGCTTGACAGAGAAAGTGGGAAAAAATGCAGTAGGAACTACATTAAACTACACTAAATCCCTTTTCCTACTCTTCTCTGAAGGGATAAAAAAGCGCCTTCCTTGCTTCTTTTTCTCACTCATTTCTAGGAAACTTCTCCCTTTTATTCAAGGTGAGTCTCTCACCTGGATTCTGGATCCCATTTTCTCCCCCGTCATCACTAAAGATGTCAAATCACCTCTGAACCGACACACGTGATGAACACTTCCCAGTCTTATTTCCCTACAGCATCTGAAGTGGTTGGCAACTCTTTTAGAATGATTTCTTCCTTGGTTTCTACGACAATTCCTTCTTTTAATTTTCCTTCTGCGTCTCTGGATACCCCCCCCTTGGTGATCCATTAATCTGACACCTCTTAAATTTCCCTCCAAGCCACCCACTTCCATCCCTACCACCACATTGCTAGTACAGAATACGTCCATCTCAAACCAAGATTACTGACAGATTCTTCTAGCTGCCTCTTCACCCCAGCTTACCCTCCAGCCCGGAGCAATCAGTGACTCACCGGTTGGGTTAACAGATGGCAAGGCTGGTGGCAGAGGCAGGAGTTACTAGAGCTGGTTCCCTCCCCCACTCTGCTGAACCTGGAAGATGTGAGAGATTTTCCTTTGGGGAGCTGTTGCTTCTGTCTTGGAGCAATCTCATCTGCCACAGTCCTACTTGAATACCAGGGCTTTTTAGACAACCTCATCTGACTTTGTAACCCAGCCACAACTCTGGAGTACCCCGTAAGTTGAAACATCTTTTGTCCTGATACCTCACATATCTCTAAATCCTGCCCACCAGCTGCAGCCTTCTGATGCTACCACCCCAGGGTCGATGCTGACTGGTAACCATTGTGAATTGTTGAATGAATTGTTAATTGTGAATGTCCCATTCACAACTGGGATACTCACATCTTTTAAGTCTGAAAAAGGAATCGCATGCTTCACACAAAAGCGAATGCAGTAACAAAGATCATCTTTTCCCTGTAATTTTGGCCTTCAAGAGTCTCAGAATCAGATTTGTGTTTCAACTTACTAACTCTCCAAAGCCCCTGTCTGCAGTATCTACAAAATATGGTTCTTATTTTCCATTTGTCTGCATCTTAACGTCTTATTTGGGTATTCCCTTGATATATGAATTCTCTCTTGCTGCTTACCAAATTACCATAAGTTTAGTGACTTGAAACAACACGCGTTTATTATCTCTGTGTCTATGGGTCAGGAGTCAGGCAGAGCTTGGCTGGTTCTTCTGTTTAGGGTCTCACAAAACTGCATTCCTTTCTGGAACTCAAGATCAAATATATTTATATATGTACATATACGTATACATATCAGTTCAGTTCAGTCGCTCAGTCTTGTCCGACTCTTTGTGACCCCATGGACTGCAGCACGCCAGGCCTCCCTGTCCATCACCAACTCCCGGAGTCTCGTGGGTTTGGTGGCCAAACCCGTCTTCAATCTTTCCCAGAACGAGGGTCTTTTCCAATGAGTCAGCTCTTCTCATCAGGTGGCCAAAGTATTGGAGTCTCAGCTTCAGCACCAGTCCTTCCAATGAACACACATATACATACACATACACATACACATATGCATACACATACCCATATACATACACATACACTTATACATACACATACCCATACACATACACATAAACATACGCATACACATACACATACAGATACACGTGTGCATGTGCGGGCTGTGCCGGGTCTCCGCTGCTGCGCAGGCTCTTGGTTGCGGGAAGTGGAGGCTCCACTCCCGTTACGGTGCTCAGGCTCCTGCCTGCGGTTTTCTCACTGCGGAGCGCGGGCTCTCGGGCACACGGGCTCAGTAGTTCGCTCCGGCTCTAGCGCACAGGCTGAATAGTTGCCGCGCACAGGCTTCGTTGCTCCGCAACACGTGGCATTTTCCCAGACCAGGGATCACCCCCGGGTCTCCTGCGTTGGCAGGCAGATCCTTTACCACGAGCCACCAGGGAGGCCCCGCACAGCCAGCCTCACGTCACGGCACCCGGCCAGGGAAACGGCCCTGCTACCGCGTTGGCCGTCGGACGCAACGGTCAGGGGAGTGGCTCTCTCACTGCATCCACAGATCCTTCTCAAGATCAGACGGAGGATTAGAAGTGATGCGTGCACCAAGGGGCAGGAATCTTGGGGACCATCTCAGAATTCTGCTAACCACACCTAATATTTTTATTTATTATGTTAAACAAGTTTGTATAGATGTATATATTTTTTTGAACTCTATTTCAAATATTTTCAAGAATAAGAAAAGAGACCGTCTCATACTCTATGGCAGATTGATTATAAAAAGGGCCCACCTCAATTATTCCCTCCTTGGATCCCTGACTTATATGATGTGCTTTTGCAGCTCATTCCAGAGAGTCTCAGATGGGCCTATGTCTCTCTGGCAATAGACGGCAGCTGAAAAATAACGTGAGGGTGTTGGGCCTGATCTTGAAGGGAGATTGATCCTCTTGCCCTCTCCCTCTTGGAACCACACCACCATGATAACAAGCCCAGGGCTGCCTACTACGGAACAGTGTAAGCGCCCATCGTGGCCAGTCCTGGATGCCTGGGGGTCAGTTGACCACAGACCCATGAGGGTGCCTACCCAAAACCAGCCAAGCCTGCTCCAGATCAGCAGAAGCTCCCTGTCAATCTATACATTTATAAGAAATAACAAACTGTTATTGCTTTAAGCTACTACAATTTGTGATTGCTTGTTATACAGCAATAGTTAATGGATGAGGCTTCCCTGGTGGTCCAGTGATTAAGAATCCGCCTTGCAATGCGGGGGACACCTGTTCGATCCCTGGGCCAAGAAGAACCCACATGCCCCGGAGCAGCTAAGCCTCAGCGCCACAGCTACCGAGCCTGTGCTCTAGGGACTGGGAGCCGCACTACGGAGCCCATGAGCCTAGAGCCGGCGCTTCTCAGCAAGAGAAGCCTCCGCAGGGAGAAGCCCACACGCCACAACTGGAGAGGAGCCCCGCTCGCCGCCCCTCGAGAAAGCCCATGCACGGCAAGGAAGACCAGCACAGCCAAGGAAAGAAGTTAATAAGCAAATATTTTAAAAATAGCTAATTGATGCACGTGGGGAAATGCAGCAGAGGCCTTGACTGTATAGCGGAAGTGACGTATCCAATAAGGCACAATCCGTTCTCAGTGCTCTCAAACCTCTGTGCTTCCGGTACTCAGTCACTACCGTGGAAGGGGGGATATTTCAACCTGTGCGTCTTCATCTTCATTCGTAAGACTGATGCGTGACCTGGAGTTCTTTGTACAATGATTAGAGCAATAAAGAAATAGAAAAATCAAATAGCAAGAAAGAAAAAAAGCGTTCTGCTGTGCCATTCTAGACACAGCTGCCCTAATAGAGAAATGTGCAGTTTCTACTTTTCTTGCAGTTTTTCGGTTCAGAATTACTTTAGAATAAATCCCAATGAAAGCAGTAATCAGTTATGTCAAGAGGAAAACAAAGTTTGATCTGAAAATACTGAAAATACATTTTAGAAATAAATTACTGTCATGTCCTATGGCAATATTGCATCAAATTGCGTAAAGATAAATTGTACAATCAACTTCTGGGTATCTGTGTGTAGATTATCCTTCTTGCAAACTAAAAGGGCAAACATTTAGTTCTAGGTTTTTAATCCCTCTTCTTTTCAGTGACCATCTTTCTAACTACTATTAGTCTCATTTGCTAGGGGGACAGAAATTGAGTGTAATATAGTAAGAATTCACTTATATAAGGCATTCAATATAAGTAAATTTCCAAGATGGCCTAAACGTTATCCTTGCTTAAAAAAAGAAAAAAAGCAACCCTATAACCATTCTGACATAAATTCTTCTAAAATGTATTTTACTTTTTCCTTCCATTGGAAACAGAAAGTGTTCTACTCCTTAAACAAACCTTTATTGTACAAGGTACTTTAGTAGATGTTGAAAGGATGCAAAGGTCAATCAAAACAGTATTCCAGCCTCTGCTGCTGCTGCTGCTAAGTCGCTTCAGTCGTGTTCAACTCTGTGCGACCCCATAGATGGCAGCCCACCAGGCTCCTCTGTCCCTGGGATTCTCCAGGCAAGAACACTGGAGTGGTTTACAATTGAAGGAGGAAGATGAGTAATAAGACAGGGACACAGATGAGTCCAGAGGTAAGGTCACGAGAAAGGTAAAGAAATCTTGTATGTGAATTCAAAGAAAATTTCCAACCCGTTTGGTGACATGAGGGAAGGCCATGTGGATTTGGTCCTCAAAGACAAGAGAGTGAAGTAAGGGAGGCACTTGCCCCACATGTAAAATTTCAGTGGGTATCAAACAACTCAGTAATCAGTGTGGGGAGGATGGACAGGGAGGTTGGGGTTAGCAAATGCAAACCATTATCTATAGGATGAACAGACAACAAGATCCTACTGTGTAGCACAGTAAACTAAATTCAATATCCTATGATAAACCATAACGAAAAAGAATATACTTATATGTGTAACTGAACGGCTTTGCTGTACAGACATTTTTTTTTTTTTGTACAGCAGAAATTAATACAACATTGCAAATCGGCTATACTTCAATTAAAGAGAAAATATAATTCTGTTTTAATGAAAAAACCTTCAGTAATCAAAATTTGAAATATTTTAATGTATAATTTTTAAAGGTCAAAAATCAATGCAAAAATACCTGTGATGAGTTTTAAATAAAAACTCAAAGTTTTAAATAAAAACTAGGCCAACAATAGTACCATTTCAGAGTCTTATTGGAATCTGAGGCAAAATGAAACACCCATAAAAAACTGTTTGATGTGGGGACTAGAAAGCCCACTAACTAGGAAGTTATGCTAGTTTGTAAAATTATAGTCTATTGTAAACAATGATGGTCTGCTGCAAGGAATGATCATTTTTATAATCATTTACACCTCTGCACAATTTGGAATGCCGTCTCCCAAGTGAGGAAATGGCATGTGTGTTAATGACATGGTGCCGGAAGTCTCAGCCTCTGTACTGGTGCCAAACTCATCTCAGAGGCAGAGTTTGGGTAAAGTAGAAACAGATAGCTCTACTGGTTTGTCAGGCAAAGAGGGACACAGTGGGCTCCTGCCCTCAAAATCTACGTGTCCCAGTCGGGAAGAGTTTGATGAGAGGAGTTTCATAGCAATCGTTCAAGGGCGGGGTTGCTGACAAGGCTAAAGTGTGTGCAGGGTCTCAGGTGATGGTCTCCTACTCTTGATGAGCCTCTCTGGTCCTTTAATCTCGCCTCCGGTGGCTGCTTGCTTGCTCCTCCCTTGACTTGTTGTTCAGTCCTTTCTGACTCTGCAGCCCCCTGGACTGCAGCTCGCCAGGCTTCCCTGTCCTTCACCATCTCCTGGAATTGCTCAAACCCATGTCCATTGAGTCGGTGGTGCCACCCAACCATCTCATCCTCTGTCGTCCCCTTCTCCTCCCACCTTCAATCTTTCCCAGCATCAGGGTCTTTTCTAATGAGTTCTCTCTTTGCATCAGGCGGCCAAAGTATTGGAGCTTCAGCTTCAGCATCAGTCCTTCCAGTGAATATTCAGGGTTGATTTCCTTTAGGATTGACTTGTTGGATCTCCTTGAATCCAAAGAACTCTTTCTTCTCCAACACCACAGTTGAAAAGCATCAATTCTTTGGCGCTCAGCTTTCTTTATGGTCCAGCTCTCACATACATAAATGACTACTGGAAAAACCATAGCCTTGACTAGATGGACCTTTGTTGGCAAAGTAATGTCCCTGAACTTTGGAACTCAGGGAAGGTCAGAGGGGCTGGAATCTTGCCTAGAAGAAATGGAGGGAGAAAAAGGCTTTCGTGCCCAAGAACCCCACAGGGTCCTTCTTAGTTTCAATAGGAGCAGATATTGGCTTCAGGTTTGACTCCTAAGCAATTCAGATGATGAGATGGAATCTACAGCCTGATACCAAACCTTCAAGCTGTGAGTTGGAGTATTGGGCGGGGATTGTACTGCTCTAATAATAACACTAGTGTTCTTCTAGAGACAGATCCTTAGGCTGCCTGAGGCATCCATCTGCCTTGAGGGGAATTAGGACTGTTATTTAGGAATGCAAAGAAAAAGAAAGCTATAGTTTCGCCTCTGACTTGGAAAATAGAATTTTCAAATGCACAACAAGACTTAAAAACAAGTCTCTGTCAAAAGAAAAGGAATTTCTAAACAACCTTATATCTGGCTCTAACTTACTAAGAGGAACTGACTCACATCAGAGGGTGTCTTCCACAGTAAAGCTAAGTATCCCATCCCCCTCTGGCCAAGGCCAAGGGGCCTGCCACCCTAGGTAAGATGGGTGTGACACCCAGGAAGTGAAAAGCCCAACTTTGGTTCTTCTCACAGGATTTAGGGAAGAGAGAAACGCAAGAGGAGGGAGATGGCTTCTCTGAAAACGGCACGTTTTGAGAGTGGAGGAAGCAACCAGACCAGAGGAGATTTTCATAAACTCAGGGTTTTGTTGTTTTTTTTTTTTTAATTAAGGTATAATTGCTTTACAATATTGTGTTAGCTTCTCCCATGCGTGAACATGAATCAGCCACAGGTACACACACAAGACACCCTCTTGAGCCCCCTTCCAGCCCCCACCCAGTCCACGCCCCTAGCTGTCGCAGAGCCCTGGGTGTGAGCTCTCTGTGATGCAGCAAATCCCCCAGGTCATCCATGGTACACGCGGTGAAGTCCATGCTTCAGGGCCGCCCTCCCGATCCGTCTCCCCTTCTCCTTCCCCAGCTGTGCCTCAGGCCTGCTCTCTGTGTACAGCCTCCATTGCTGCCCTGCAAATAGGCTCATTCTTCGAGATTCCATGCTGCTAAGTCACTTCAGTCGTGTCCGACTCTGTGCGACCCCATAGACAGCAGCCTACCAGGCTCCCCCATCCCTGGGATTCTCCAGGCAAGAACACTAGAGTGGCTTGCCATTTCCTTCTCCAATGCAAGAAAGTGAAAAGTGAAAGTGAAGTTGCTCAGTCGTGTCCGACCTCAGCGACCCCATGGACTGCAGCCTACCAGGCTCCTCCGTACATGGGATTTTCCAGGCAAGAGTACTGGAGTGGGGCGCCATTGCCTTCTCCGCGAGATTCCATATATATGCGTAAATATGTGATTTTTTTTTCTTTCTGACTTGCTTCACTCTGTGTAATAGGCTCTAGGTGCACCTACATCCTTAGAACTGACTCAAGTGCAGTCCTTTTATGACAGAGTAAAACTCCTCTGTAGCCATCATGGTCAACAAAAGAGTCCGAAACGCAGTAAGGTAAAAGGAAGTGGCTCAGTCGTGTCCGACTCTTTGAGACCCCATGGACTGTAGCCTACCAGGTTCCTCCATCCGTGGGATTTTCCAGGCAAGAATACTGGAGTGGGTTGCCATTTCCTTCTCCAGGAGATCTTCCCAACCCAAGGATCGAACCCAGGTTTCCCGTGTTGTAGGCAGACACTTTACCATCTGAGCCACCAGGGAAGTCCCAAAATGCAGTACTTGGATGCAATCTCAAAAATGACAGAAGGATCTCTGTTCGTCTCCAAGGCAAACCATTCAATATCACAGTTATCCGAGTCTATGCCCCAACCAGTAATGCTGAAGAAGCTGAAGTTGAACGGTTCTATGAAGACATACAAGACCTTTTAGAACTAACACCCAAAAAAGATGTCCTTTTCTGGCAGCGCTTTCTTACTGCATCTAGCGGGTTTGGTGGTCAGCATGCAAAATTTTCTCAGTGGGAAGCGATCTAGTTCCTGCTTTTTATATTAGAAAAGATGGGCAGCAGAGGCGCCATCTGATCTGCTGGAAGAACTCTGAGTAGAGAATCTGAAGGTGGCCCGAGCGCTGAGGCCGCTGCGTCTGCCAGTCTTTGTCAGCACTCCCCTGCGTGGACACTCACTCCCTCTCCTGTGAAATTCATTTATCTCCTCTCTCGGCTCCACAGGTAGCAGTGAGCACTCGCCACGCACTCTGCGAGCTACTGGGGGCAGAGAAGGAACGCTGCTCCCGGCGTCCCTGCTTCAATGTAGCTGAGGCGAAGAGTCGGATGATCAATGTTACCGGCCATCAGTGCCGGGTCGACAACTCCCTAGCGGCATGGCGAGATGCAGGGGTCAGTTCACGGCTTACCTTCTGTCCTCACTGTCCCTTTGACCATCAGCGAGGGACAGATGCTGCTGTCTCTCCCTGCCCCGACACGACTCATGCCCCCCAACGACTCTGCTCAGTAGAGATGGCTGTATCCTCTAAGTCACAAAATGCGGTCTTGATTTAGAAAATCACAGGCCTATTCTGCACACTGTTTAACACTTTATTCCAACCTACGTTCCCCCAGCCCCTGCACTTTCCCCCACGCTAAGGCGGCTAGTGGTTGGGCCGTTTGACCAGGAGGCGCTCATCCCGGTCCAGTCAAAACTGGAAGCTGCTCCAGGTTCCTCAGCCATGGAGTTCTGAGTCTGGGCACAAGGTCCAGTGTGGAAACTGGATGAGAAAGCTTGCTTTGCCATTGTGGTCTCTAACGCCAGCTTTCTGCCCACCAGAATGTAGAGCTTGTCTATGTTTTTTGAGTCAAATTGTGTTTAGTGAGCTTTCCATGTGTTGAGTCCTGGAGACTCATGACGAATAGCCCCCCCTAGAAATGCCTGTGATGAAAAGCAGTCTGCACAATGTCCCTCCCGGAGCCTGTGGTGACCGTGGCTCTGCTCCCAGGGTGTTACCTTCTGGTGTCCTTCTCAGCAGCCCATCAGCCCTACTCTAACTCCCCTTGGCCCCCACTGGCCTCTCAAGCTGACCAGGAGCTTTTCAAGAACACCATTGCCCTTCCAACACATGCATTTCTTAGTGAGTGTCTTCCAAGCCCTCTCGGGGAGGGCTGTGGAGAAATGCACACACAGATAACAAATCCTCTCCAGCATCCTTGGTGTTCTCAGCCATCGATTTCTTCTCTCTACTTTATGCCAGGGAAGATTTGGCATCTCCAATGAGGTCATCAGTGGACTGAGTTTTAATCAAGCAATCAATCGAGAAAATTGGTAGAAACTCCTTCAGCTTCTGGAGCTCATGCGTTTTATCTAGAATCTCTGGCAAGCACACCTGCTCCTGGTAAATTTGGTCTCATCCCAATTTATCTTCCTTCCTCTTTGGTCTGACACCCTTCAAATTCATTTCCACACAACCCCTCATATTTTTGCTGGTGAAAATTAGCAAGCTCTTATCATTCTTTCATACTATAAACTCCCTCCTCCAAGTCAGACTTATTCTAGCCTCCGGTTGAAACCTGGAGAGATCTAACTCTAGTTGCAGATGGAAGGGGTGAGGACGGTGGGGAGGCATCTCCTTAACAGGTCACCTCCCTCAGCCGAGCACATGCAAGGTCTGTACACAGAGCTGAGTTAGCTGCACTCCTTGGAGTCAGGAGGAGAAACTGCTTCTGCTGGAAAGGGGCCCTCAGAGATGCTCAGCCTCTCAGCTCTGTGCAAGTCCATCCAGATGCACCCACTGCAATGCTCAAAGCCCCATTTCTCCCCAGTCAATTCTTTAACTTACACAAAAGAGTTAGTAGGAAGGAAATGTGCCAGGAACCAGCGTGGGGAACTCCACCCATGGCAAAGGTCATGAGGAAGGAGGCTTGGCATACGCAAAGGTGTAATCAAGCCTCAGGAAACCCCCTGTTCCCGAGCATCTACCCCCAAAACGAGAGTCTGTTTTATGCTCTCACCTACTCCTCTGACTCTACAGGGGGCTCTCCCCCATCACCATTTCTCTCGGAAAAGGAGTAAACATGCAGCTCCAAGTCAATAAAAATTCCTGGGCGTGACAAGAGTGTTTCAACTTAGGAACTCCTCTGAAGGTTATCTAGCCTGCCTGTACAGGTTCATCCGGCCACATGTGATTGTTTACAGCCTCCCAACCTGAGAGGCACGAGATGTTTTGGACTTACTGAAGGCAAATTCTTTTGGGAAGTTAGAAATTATTAGTATAGTGGGTTGGTTAGGAAGTATATTGGTGAAGGGTTTTTCATTTGTTGTGCCAAAAATTGCTGCTAATTCCATGCCCTGGGTGGGACAAGGGTGTCTCAGGTCAAACCTCTCCTGGGATTTCTTTGGAAGGAATGATGCGAAAGCTGAAACTCCAGTACTTTGGCCACCTCATGCGAAGAGTTGACTCATTGGAAAAGGCTCTGATGCTGGGAGGGATTGGGGGCAGGAGGAGAAGGGGACGACCGAGGATGAGATGGCTGGATGGCATCACGGACTCAATGGACGTGAGTCTGAGTGAACTCCAGGAGATGGTGATGAACAGGGAGGCCTGGCGTGCTGCGATTCATGGGGTCGCAAAGAGTCAGACACGACTAAGCGACTGAACTGAACTGAAAGGCAAATTCTTTTGGGAAGTTAGAAATTATTAGTATAGTGGGTTGGTTAGGAATTATATTGGTGAAGGGTTTTTTCATTTGTTGTGTCAGTAATTACTACTAATTCCTTGCCCTGGGTGTGACAAGGGTGTCTCAGGTCAAACCTCTCTGCTGACAGACTAGCTTGTGTGACTACTTCTCAATCATAAACAGCACAGAGTTTGGAGTATTTTGAGAGTCTTAATTAGCATAGGGCTTTTCTCATTGTTGAGTCAATGATTCCCGCCAGGCCTCCATATCCTTAGGCACCTGGGAATATATTAATCAATGTATTTGGAATATAGAAAAGGAAATATAGTAGTTTTTAAGGTTAGCAATACTAGACTTTTTGAGTTAATGAATTTTCTCTTTTGTTATAGATCACTGTACTTTGTTATAAATCACTGTGTCCTTGCTATGTAAAAATGTCTTATCACTATCTTAAGATAGTGATAAGATGATAAAGTGATTAAAAAAGTGATAAAATGTCTTTATCACTATCTTAAGACTAAATAGATCTTAAGGGGAATATTGGTGAAAGGATTTTCATTTGTTGGGCTGATGTTTGCTGCTAAATCTCCATATTCCCTGCCTTTATAATAAATATAACTAGCATATGTGAGAAATAAGTATTAACCTTTAAGATTAATCATGTTAACCTTGGGTTAAATAAATTCCTTTCTTGATTGTAACTCACTACACCCTCACTCTATAAGAATGCAACTTTATTTGGAGGGTGGTGCCTGGTTTAAGAAAAAACACCCTTGGAAAAAATAAGTTTTTTGATTATCAGAAAGAAAGAGTTGTAAATGTCAGCAAGCCTCATGGCCAGAAAATGATATAAAAACCCCTAAGACCATTTTTTATACATTTATGTAAAGCACCTGATTTTGATAAAGGTCAGGACTGCTGACCCACACGTGACTCTGTATTCATCCCTATGTGTAAAAAAAGGTAAATAAGCAAACCTAAAAAATAAAGAAATGGGATCAGTTCCTGGAAAGACTGACTCCCCTGTGTCGTTCTTTCTTGCTCCCCGTTTTTCTGGCTGAATTCCCATCTGGAGCATGGATGCTATTCCACATAAACCAAGTGATTCAGCTTCTTTTTCTCCACTAATTTTCCTACTACGCTATCCGTTTCTAAGCTCTCTATATATCTGTAATTAAATATGCATTTTTCCAAGGATGCCGACTCCATCCCCACCTTCGAATCACCCTGGATCCACTGGGGCTGGACCCCGGCACCTGTATGCAGAAAACTATAAGACTCTGATGAAAGAAATCAAAAACGACACAAACAGATGGAGAGACACCATGTTCCTGGACTGGAAGAACCAGTATTGGGAAAAAGACACTACCAGCCAAAGCAGTCTACAGCATCAATGCAGTCTACCAAGGGTGTTTTTCACAAACTCAAAGGCACAGAAGCACCTTGCCTCCCAGGCTCCCTGACTCCACATTCAGGAACAGCCCAGCCGGAACAGTAGCAGGCCCAGGAGTTCTTCTTTCGGAATTCAAGCACGGCTTCATGAGGGCCCCTGATGCAGCAGGGGGAACTGAGAACAAACAAGGCCTTCCTTGCTTGCTTGCTCCCCAAATGGGGTGGCCTTGTTCCTTATATGGGGTGAGGGGAGCGGTGGCTTAGGTGCTTGCCCACCCTTAGGCGATGGTGAGGGCAGGGGGCATGTTCTTGAGTCTAAGTTAGGTGTGGACAGAACTGACTTTGGAAGTTCTCCCATGCCCTCAAGGGGAAGAAGAAAGGTAAATGAGATAAGAGCCCCAAGGCTTTCTGGGGTTCACAGTGGGCAAGGGCAAGGTCACCATGGAGCCAAGCCCCTCAGTAAACTGCCTAAGCTGGGGGGCATAGGGGGAGGGTGCCCATGTGACCCTGGCAAGGTCTGTGCACAGGTGTGCATCGAAGTGCACAGGTTACACAAGACACCGTCACATGGGAAGACTGTGCTCAGTTATCCCAACTGCCACCTCCAGCAGCTTACCGAATGCAGCCTGTTCCCTTGGCCCATGTGGTAGGATGCAACCGTGCAGACAAAGGACTCTTCTACGGGGACCGGGGAAACCAGAAGACGCCGGGAGGGGCACGCTGCTGATGCTCCGCCAGACGCCCACGGCCCCTTACCGGCTCCGTGTGCCTCCATCGCCTGCACACAAACTCTTCTTTGGAGATGTCCTTCAGGCTACTGGTTCGCCTGCAACGCAGGAGACCTGGTTTGATCCCTGGGTTGGGGAGACCCCTAGGAGGAGGGCATGGCCCCCCACTCCAGTGTTCTTGCCTGGAGAATCCCATGGACAGAGGAGCCTGGCGGGCAACAGTCCATGGGGTCGCAGAGAGTCGGACACGCCTGAGTGACTAACACTTCCCCTTTCAAGCTACTGGAGTGACTACGGAGGGAGTGAGAAAGCCCAGTCCTTCCGCCTTCAGTCCTCAGGCGGGACTTTAGGAAATAAGACAACAGGGTTCCCTGCGGGATCGGGTTGAGGCGATGGTCTACGTGCCTTTGCCTGAAACTACACTGTTACTTGGACGGTTCTGCCTTCTAATGATTCCTCTTATTCATTATTGTTCCTTTTGTTCTTTTGGGTGTTCTCAACTGAAAGCATAATTCCCTTGCTTTTCTTCTTTTCCGTGTGATAACATTAAAGTGTATGAAGTTTCCTCTGCGTGCAGATTTGGTGTGACACTGTGAGTTCTAATATAATGCAAATATAAGCATCATGTAGTTATAAATATTCTATCATTGACTTCTTCTTTGATCTAAAAGGTGTATTGGAAGACTGTTGTATAATGTGCAAGTGTTTAAGTTTCTATTTGATTAAATAGAAATAGCTATAAAAACATGTGTCCACATAAAAGCCTGCACATGAATACTCGTAGTAACATTATTCATAGTAACCAAGAAACCAACCACGCAAATGTCCATCAACTGATGAATCAGTAAACAAAATGTAGCACATCCATTCAATGGAATATTATTTGGCAATAGAAAGGAATGAAGTGTTGATATAGGATATGGATGAACCTTGAATACATCCTAACTGAAAGATGCCTGTCACAAATGACACATGTTGTGTGGCTTTATCTATATGACGTGTGAAAAACAGGCAAACCCACAGAGACACAAAGTAGATGAGTGGCTGCCCAGGATAGAGGTGAGGGTGTGGGGAGGGACTGCTAATGGTAAAGAGTTTCTTTGCAGGGACGGAAAAATGAAAGTGTCAGTTGCTCAGTCATGTCCAGCTCTTTGCAACCCCATGAATGGTAGACCCCCAGGCTCCTCTGTCCACGGAATTCTCCAGGCAAGAATACTGGAGGGGATAGCTGTTCCCTTCTCCAGGGGATCTTCCTGACCCACGGATTGAACTCAGGTCTCCTGCATTGCAGGCAGATTCTTTACCATCTGAGCCACCGGGGGAAGGGATGATGAAAATGTTTTGAGACTAAATGATGGTAAAGGTTAAACAACTTTGTGAATATACTAAAAAGCACTGAGTCACACATTTTAAGAATTAATTTTATGTACATGAATTATACATCAATAATATTTATTTGTTTAAAAAAGATATCATGGTAGAACAAAATGTTTAAAAAAATGTTTGCCCTATTTCCATAAGCTATATCTATAGGCTCCATATCCATTTAGCCTGTGTTCATAAATTGGTTGCTCCTGTAGGTGGCTCAGATGTTAAAGAATCCACCTTCAGTGCAGGAGACCTGGGTTTAATCCCTGTGTTAGGAAGATCCCCTGGAGGAGGGCATGGCAACCCACTCCAGCATTCTTGCCTGGAGAATCCCATGGACAGAGGAGCCTGGTGGGCTATAGTCCATGGGATTGCACAGAGTTGGACAGGACTGACTAAGCATAGCACATATCCATATCCAGAAAAAACAGAGCAGTGGAAATTTTTTCTATTTTTTCTTGTTTATCTTTTTTATATGCAGTAGTTTGTATCTGTTCATCCTCTTAATTTATTCCTCCCCACCCCTTGGAATCCTTTAATGTAGCATGCATACATAAGTAGGCACTAATACACACACAACTTGGTAAATTTTCTAGTGACGAATGCACCAGTGACACAGCTGTCTAGGTCAGGAAGTTAGCCGCACTCTGGGAGGCCCCTGAGGACTCCCTCCCAGACACTCCTTGGGAGCATTTCTTCAAAGAATCCTCATCTCAGGGTCTACCCCTGTAAAACGCAAGCCAAGACAATGTGAATACAAAGGTCCCTTTTCTCATCCCTCCCCCAAACACTCAGAAGCCACTTTTGAGGGCACAAGAGGCTAAACCTTTACCTGAAAGAACCATTATGAGAGATGGTACTGGAACTCTCCTTAATGATTAAATGAAGCTGAAAAAGACTGGAACAGTCATTGACGAGTGGTCACGGCTGTCCCCGGGCTGGGGGAGCACGGGAAGGGTCAAAGCAGGCAGAGAAACATCGCTCCTGCCCTTCCCTGCATGCCAGATGCCAGGTGAGCCGGTCAGGCAACCCAGCCAGGAGGCTCGCTAAGGAGATCGCGGAGCTAGGTAACTGGCAAGTAGCCAGGTCCACCGGAGGGGGTTATTCTCCACAGTCTTGAACTGTGATCCCAGAGAAAGTCATCTACTCTCTCGTAGCCTCTGCGTCCTCAGCTAGAAATAAAGGGGGGAAATGCTGAATTCCATGCGGTTTTCACATCAAGGGTAAGCTAATTATAACTGGTCCAAAGGACTTCCACTTGTTCACCAGAAAAGGCCGAGGCTCATCCTTATAAGAGGCCAAGTACAACACGGGTTCCAGCCGTATAGGGTCTGGGGTGAAGTCCCCTGTGGCGGGCTTCCAGAGGGCAGGCAGAGGGGTCAAGTCTCCCTGCGGCCTTCAACTGCCTGGGACAGTCAGGGTGACTTTTGAGAGGGTACATCATCCCTGATGGGGAAAATATGCTGTCCCCTTGACGATAAACAAATCCCCTAGCCTATGGAAAAGTCTTGGACGTGGTCAGCTATGAGCCAAAAATTGAAGAGGACTGCTTTAAAAATCCGATCATCTGAGACGCCGGAGTGAAGGGCTTTAGGTAGAAAGGCCAGAGCTGATGGACATCATGCTGGTGAGAGTCCCTGCCGCTGCGTGTCCGGTCCTGACAACTGTCGGATCCTCTAGGGTCGTAAAACATAGCTCAGCAGAGGGAGGAACCCGAAACGCCTTTGAGTGCCGCCGGCGATTGCTCGCGATCTGGTCCTGCATGCTCCTTCACGGTCATTTCCCACCAATTCTGTTGGCGGTTGGGTTACTGGACGTTGCTCCGTGGTTTCCCCTAAGCATCCCCTGGGTTTTTGTACCTATTTTCCATTTTTGACTTTTTACACACTTTCATTCAATAATTCCAATTTCCGTTTAAGTGTGAGACTCACTCACAGCCAGATGAGCTGGCCTTCCTCGACGGCCCACCGGCGCCGCGGGCTGGGGTCACCACCTCCCCGGGCAGGCCCGGCGGTTCTGTCTCCCCCGCTGCTTCTGACAGAACCTGCCTTTCGAGCCTTTCCCATGAGGACAGCGCTTGGCCTTCAGACACAGGGGTTTCTCTGTCTTTTTCAAGAATACGCTTCGTTTTGAGAGAAAGAGGTGTGCCCTGGTGAATTCAGCTGTGGGAAGTCTCACAGCGACTGGAAAGTCCGCCCCATCTACTGTGAATCTGTTAATGTGCTCAGTAGTAGGTAACGACCTAGAGGTGTTTCTGCTTAACTTTTCTCCTGAGTCACGCAGACAAAACCAGTGGCAGGGGACCGAGCATTTCACCAAAAGCACAGACAACACCATCAGCTCCCTCTCCGCACCCAGGTTTGTGTCTCAGGGCAACGCTTCTCGCTATTCTCAGCAAACCACTTCCTCGCCTCCCAGCGTGAAAAAAAAGGGAAAGCGAAAGTCACTCAGTCATGTCTTTACAACCTCACAGACTATACAGTCCATGGAATTCTCCAGGCCAGAATACTGGAGTGGGCAGCCGTTCCCCTTTCCAGGGGATCTTTCCAACCCAGGGATCAAACCCAGGTCTCCCACACTGCAGGCGGATTCTTTACCAGCTGAGCCACAGAGACGCCCAGCATGAGTTCCCTCAGTTAGAAACAGAAGATGCCCAAGTTCAGCGCTGACTGTCCTCCCCTGTCAGGAAACTCCTGTTCCTTCGCCCTCCCTGAATGCCCAGTGTCCTCAGCTGGCTCTGCCCCCTACCATTCAACGCCGGCAGCAGAGGTGACACTTCTCCCGAACAGCTGGAACCACAGGGTGAACGTGCCCCAGATTCCCCAGCCATCCCCGCCGCCCTTCCATCAGTCCTGGGAGCATCCGTCTGCCAAATCAGAGGAACCCGGATATTTCCAGAAGGAAACTGCCCTTCCTAATAGGTGCAGACATTTGTGTCCTGGATTCAGTCCTGGGGCATTTTTTATCACTCATTGAAAGTGAAGTCTCTCAGTCGTGTCCGATTCTTTTCGACCCCGTGGACTGTAGCCCACCAGGCTCCTCCATCCATGGGATTTTCCAGGCAAGAACACTGGAGTGGGTTGCCATTGCCTTTTCCAGGGGGGACCTTCCCAATCCAGGGATGGAACCTGGTTCTCCTGCATTGCAGGCAGACTCTTTACTGTCTGAGCCACAAGGAGTTCCTTTTCACTTGTTAATGGGACAGAAAGTCAAAGTAATGGGCAGTAATGTGTCCCATGAAATAATATGGACCACTGGAGAACCGGATGGTCCAGTCAGGTTCAGTGTGGTGCCATCCCGGTGCCTCGACCCTGGGTAAGCAGTGAAGACAGAGGGCCACCCAGGCACGAATGTTCCGGCCACAGGGCTGTGGAAACCGCCAGCTCCAGGTTCCAGGGCTGGTCCCTCAGCGAGGAGGCCACCAGCTGAGCGCCGCTGCTGCTGCCGCTGCTGCTGCTCAGTCACTTCAGCCGTGCTCCACTCGTTGCAACCCCATGAACTCCAGCCCGCCACGCGAGAGGGATGGGATTCTAGCGTGGGATTCTATCCATGGGATGGGATTCTATCCATGGGATTCTCCAGATAACAATACTGGAGAATTCAGAGCTGCAGTGCCCGGAAAGACTAGAGATCTCTTCAAGAAACTTAGAGATGCCAAGGGAACATTTCATGCAAAGATGGGCTCGATAAAGGACAGAAATAGTATGGACCTAACAGAAGCAGAAGATATTAAGAAGAGGTGGCAAGAATACACAGAAGAACGTACAAAAAAGATCTTCACGACCCAGATAATCACGATGGTGTGATCACTCATCTAGAGCCAGACATCCTGGAATGTGAAGTCAAGTGGGCCTTAGGAAGCATCACTATGAACAAAGCTAGAATGGAATTCCAGTTGAGCTCTTTCAAATCCTAAAAGATGATGCTGTGAAAGTGCTGCACTCAATATGCCAGCAAATTTGGAAAACTCAGCAGTGGCCACAGGACTGGAAAAGGTCAGTTTTCATTCCAATCCCAAAGAAAG
>SJYT01037212.1:0-50563 GCA_006410635.1 Cephalophus harveyi | reverse complement strand
TAAAGCTGAAACTCCAGTACTTTGGCCACCTCATGCGAAGAGTTGACTCATTGGAAAAGACTCTGATGCTGGGAGGGATTGGGGGCAGGAGGAGAAGGGGACGACCGAGGATGAGATGGCTGGATGGCATCACGGACTCAATGAACGTGAATCTGAGTGAACTCCGGGAGTTTTGATGGACAGGGAGGCCTGGCGTGCTGGGATTCATGGGGTCGCAAAGAGTCAGACACGACTGAGCGACCGAACTGACCTGAACTGAGCCCTCCTCCAGGGGATCTTCCCAACCCAGGAATCAGACCTGCATCTCTTGCGTCTCCTGCCTTGGCAAGCAGCTTCTTTGCCACTCGCACCACCCGGGAAGCTCACCAGCTAAATCCCACTACATAAAAAGCCACACTTCTGCTGATACTGGTTTTCAGGGCATCTAGATTGGTAGGTAAAGAAGAGTGGTATGGAGGAGGAAACAGCAATCCACTCCAGTATTCTTGACTGGAGAATCCCTTGAACAGAGGAGCCTGGTGGGCTATGGTCCACGGGGTCACAGAGTCAGATGCGACTGAGCATGTACAAACCAACACCATACACTTAGAAAATGTTCATCACAGTCAAAACAATGTTCTATAATCCCTCTCTCTTGTTCCCCTCAGCCTCCCATTCTATCCCTCAGACACGACAGAGCTGCTCTCGGCCCATGTAGATTGGTTTGCGTTTTCCATAGTTTCATGCAAATGAAATCCAGTATATACTCTTTTTCTTGCCTAGCTTCTTTCACTCTGCATGAGATTCATCTGTGTTATATGTATCAATAGTTAATTTTTTATTGTTGAGTAGTAGTCCACAATCATCCCCAAATCATCCCAAATGATTTACAGATGGTTTCAGAAAAGATGCATAAGAAGAATATGAAAAAGTAAATGGAGCAAAATGTAAACAATTGATGAAGTGGGGCAAAGAATAGACGGGAGTTAATTGAATGATTTTTTTAAAAAGGCAAAAAAGCTTTATTGAGATCAAATTCACATACTGTATAATTTACCCCTTTAAAGTGTACAATTCATCATTTTTTGGGGAATTCCCTGGAGGTCCACTGGTTAGGTCTTTGCACTTTCACAGGCTCCAAGGATTAGAACAAGGGCATATTTGGGAGGGTCATCATTTTGCACAGCTCAATGTCTATTCACTGCTCATTTTGTTTTTTTGTCTTTTTATTATTGAGTTGTTCTTTATATTATATATTATAAAATTATGTGTTATAATATGTTTTGAATACAAGTCTCTTATCAGATGCATGTTTTGCATATCTTTTCTACCAATCCATTGTTGTCTGTCTACTTTCTTGATGGTGTCCTTTGAAGCACAAAAGTTTTACATTTTAATGAAGTTCAATTTACCTAAAAAAAAAAAAAGAGTGGTAAACAGAGGTCAGGAAGACTCGCTCTATACCCTCTCCATTGGTGATTGCAGGATTCCAGGCACATCACTAAGTTGATTAGGTTTGCTGAGAAATCATGCTGACAGCCTACAGGTTGCACCTGCTTAGCAGCAGAAGTAGCACAGGAACAATGCAGATGAAGTCGCTCAGTTGCCTCTGACTCTTTGTGACTCCGTGGACTGTAGCCTATCAGGCTCCTCTGTCCATGGGATTTTCCAGGCAAGAATACGGGAGTGGGTTGCCATGCCCTTCTCCAGGAGATCTTCCCAATCCAGGGACTGAACCCAGGTCTCCCGCATTGTAGGCAGACGCTTTACCGTCTGAGCCACCAGGGAAGTCAGGATAAATGCAAAGCTACAGATAATAGCTATTCCAGGGCAGGTGACATGCTTGATTAGTTCTCTACTGCTGTCCTTGTTGATCAGTCGCTCAGTCGTGTCCGACTCTTCGTGACCCCGTGGACTGCAGCACACCAGGCCTCCCGGTCCATCACCAATGCCCCGAGTTTGCTCAAACTCATATCCCTTGAGTCGGTGACGCCATCCAACCATTTCATCCTTCTCCTTCTCCCTTCAATCTTTCCCAGCATCAGGGTCTTTTCCAACAAGTCAGTTCTTCGCATCAGATGGCCAAAGCATTGGAGTTTCAGCTTGAGCATCAGTCCTTCCAATGAACACCCAGTACTGGTCTCCTTTAGGATGGGCTGGTTGGATCTCCTTGCAGTCCAAGGGATTCTCAAAAGTCTTCTCCAACACCACAGTTCAAAAGCATCAGTTCTTTGGTGCTTAGCCTTCTTTATGGTTCAACTCTCACATCCATCCACGACCACAGGAAAAACCATAGCTTTCACTACATGGACCTTTGTCAGCAAAGTACTCTCTCTGCTTTTTAATATGCTGCCTAGGTTGGTCATAGATTTTCTTCCAAAGAGCAGGTGTCTTTTAATTTCATGGCTGCAGTCACCATCTGCAGTGAATTTGAAGGCAAAGAAAATAAAGTCTTTCACGGTTTCCATTGTTTCCCCATCTATTTGCCGTAAAGTGATGGGACTGGATGACATGATCTTAGTTTTCTGAATGTTGAGTTTTTAAGCCAGCTTTTTTCACTCTCCTCTTTCACTTTCATCAAGAGGCTCTTTAGTTCTTCCTCACTTTCTGCCATAAGGGTGGTGTCATCTGCATATCTGAGGTTATTGATATTTCTCCCGGCAATCTTGATTCCAGCTTGTGCTTCATCCAGCCCAGCTTTCCTCATGGTGTACTCTGCATATAAGTTAAATAAACAGGGTGACAATATACAGCCTTGACGTACTCCTTTTCCTATTTGGAACCAGTCTGTTGTTCCATGTGCAGTTCTAACTGTTGCTTCCTGACCTGCATACAGGTTTCTCAAGAGGCAGGTCAGGTGTTCTGGTATTCCCATCTCTTTCAGAATTTTCCACAATTTGTGGTGATCCACACAGTCAAAGGCTTTGGAGTAGTCAATGAAGCAGAAGTAGACATTTTTCTGGAACTGTCTTGCCTTTTCTATGATCCAACGGATGTTGACAATTTGATTTCTGGTTCCTCTGCCTTTTCTAAATCCAGCTTGAACATCTGGAAGTTCTCAGTTCACGTACTGTTGAAGCCTGGCTTGGAGAATTTTGAGCATTACTTCACGCGCATATGAAATGAGTGCAATTGTGCAGTAGTTTGAGCATTCTTTGGCATTGCCTTTCTTTGGAATTGGAATGAAAACTGACCTTTTCCAGTCCTGTGGCCACTGCCGAGTTTTCCAAATTTGCTTGCATACTGAGTTCAGCACTTTGACAGCATCATCTTTCAGGATTTGAAACAGCTCAACTGGAATTCCATCACCTCCACTAGCTTTGTTCGTAGTGATGCTTCCTAAGGCCCACTTGACTTCTCATTCCAGCATGTCTGGCTCTAGGTCNCAGCACTTTCACAGCATCATCTTTCAGGATTTGAAACAGCTCAACTGGAATTCCATCACCTCCACTAGCTTTGTTCGTAGTGATGCTTCCTAAGGCCCACTTGACTTCTCATTCCAGGATGTCTGGCTCTAGGTGAGTGATCACACCATCGTGATTATCTGGGTCATGAAGATCTTTTTTGTACAGTTCTTCTGTGTATTCTTGCCACCTCTTCTTAATATCTTCTGCTTCTGTTAGGTCCATACCATTTCTGTCCTTTATCGAGCCCATCCTTGCATGAAGTGTTCCCTTGGTATCTCTAATTTTCATGAAGAGATCTCTAGTCTTTTCCATTCTGTTGCTTTCCTCCATTTCTTTGCATTGTTCACTTGCAGAAGCAAAAGGCAAAGGAGAAAAGGAGAGTTTATACTTACAGATACGTATATATGATCTCTAAATATCCATTGTGTTTGTATGTATATATGTGTGTGTGTGTGTGTGTGTGTGTGTATAAAGTGAAAGTCACTCAGTCATGTCCAACTGTTTGTGACCCCATAGATTATAAATTCCATGGAATTGTCTAGGCAAGAATACTTAAGTGGGTATTCTTTCTTTTCTCCAGGAGATCTTCCCAACCCAGGGATCGAACCCAGGTCTCCCACATTGCAGGTGGATTCTTTACGAGTTAAGCCACAAGGAAAGCCCAGGAATATGCGAATGTGTGGGCTATCCCTTCTTCAGCTGATTTTCTCCGCCCTGGAATTGAACCAGGATCTCCTGCATTGCAGGCTAATTCTTTACAAACTGACCTATCAGGGAAGCCCATATATGTATATATATATACTCAGTGTATATGTGTGCCAAGTTGCTTCAGTTGTATCCAACTCTTTGTGACCCTATGGACTGTAGCCCAGGGTCCTCTGTCTATGGGATTCTCCAGGGAAGAATACTAGAGTGGGTTGCCATGCCCTCCTCCATGGGATCTTCCCAACCCAGGGATTGAACCTGTGTCTCTTATGCCTCCTGCGTTGGCAGGTGGGGTTTTTGCCACTAGCACCACCTGGGAAGTCCCAAGTATAGTATACATATGTATATATAAAATCAATATATTAATATATACGTTTGGTCAGTATATGGGCTTCCCTGATGGCTCAGATGGTAAAGAATCTGCCTGCAATCCAAGAGACCTAGATTCGATCCCTGGATTGGGAAGATCCCCTGGAGAAGGGAATAGCAAGCCACTCCAGTATTCTCGCCTGGAGAATNGTCCCAAGTATAGTATACATATGTATATATAAAATCAATATATTAATATATACGTTTGGTCAGTATATGGGCTTCCCTGATGGCTCAGATGGTAAAGAATCTGCCTGCAATCCAAGAGACCTAGATTCGATCCCTGGATTGGGAAGATCCCCTGGAGAAGGGAATAGCAAGCCACTCCAGTATTCTCGCCTGGAGAATTCCATGGACAGAGGAGCCTTGTCTACAGTCCATAGGGTCACCGAGTCGTCATGACTGAGCAACTAACAAGCATTACACGTGATCAGTATATATGAGGTATATTTAACTAGATTAATAAAATGATTACATGTGTGTATGTATTGTTTTTAACACTCCAGGTGATTCCAATGCCCAGCCAGACTCCAGAATCATTGTTTAATAAAGTTTCTCTGAAAATCCCCATTCTGCCTCAACTTTGCTACTGAGAGTGTGAAACAGATACACAAAACCCAAATGGTCGTGACAGTGATTTTATTCAGAAAAGGTTAAATGAGCTGGAGCGGCTGAAGATTTGTGGTACACCATATAGTTTCCCCTCTCTTTACAAATATTGATAATTTCTGAGCGTATCAGTTGTTTTTTTAAAAGGCAAACAAAACTTTTCTTAGAGTGACTCTCTGAAAATGACAATTGTTGAAACAATTTTAATAACTCTGGAAATGTATTTTTAAAATTTATCTCTAGCAAAAGTTGATAGTGTTTTAACAAAAAAAAAAAAAAAATGTGTCTAATGTTTGACTTCCTGACAAGCCAGAGGATGTTATTTAGGGAATGGAGAGCAGAAACCTCCTCAAAGCATCTCAGCCAGAGCCCAACTACATAAAGCCAGGCTTTCTCCCTTGCACTTTTCCTCCTAAATAATAGCTTATCTTTGAGCGCCTCGTTCATAAGCAGCAGTTCTCACTTGAAAGATTCATACTAGCCATAGCTCACGCAATGAAGACTATGGCGTCATGAGAGTTGTTTTTTGCTTTGTTTTTAAATCTTTTTGTGCTTAAAAGTATTTCCTAGTGATAGCATCAGAGGAGATAGTTTGGAGAGAGTTTTCTTGTTTGCCGTTGAAGATAGTCGATGGATAAATAATATGTATTCAAGAACCCATTTAAAAGGTTGTGGTTTGTAGATAGAATCCACAAATCAACTAGGTTTTAAGTTATATACTTTGGTGATACTTATCTGGTTGTAGCAATGATTCTCACAAACATTTTTTTCCAGCTTTATTGAGATATAATTGGCATACAATGTCAAGCGTAAGTTTAAAGTATACAGTGTGATGATTTGATACATGGATATATTGTGAAATAATTACTGTGAAAAGGTTAGTTAACACTTGCATCAGCTCACAAAGTTACCATTTATTTGTTTTTCTGCCTGGTAAGATTTACTCTCTTAGCAGCTTTCAAGTATATGACACAGTTAATTCTACGTTGTTACTTATACTCACCATGCTGTACATTATATCCCCAGAATGTATTCACCTTCTAACTGGAATCTGGAACCCTTTGATCAACATCTCCCCATTTCTCCCACCTCCCACCCCTGATAACCACCATTCTACTCTGTTTTTATGAGTCTGTTTTTTTTAGATTCCACGTATATGAGAGAAGACTTATTTTACTCAGCATAATGCCCTCAAGGTCTAGCCATATGGACATGAAAGAGAG
The DNA here is from genome assembly GCA_006410635.1 of Cephalophus harveyi. Lineage (NCBI taxonomy): Eukaryota > Metazoa > Chordata > Mammalia > Artiodactyla > Bovidae > Cephalophus > Cephalophus harveyi. The sequence goes on along the minus strand of SJYT01037212.1, from coordinate 44,271 downwards.
AATGTCCTTCTTTTTTGTGGTTAAATAATACATCACATATTCTTAATCCATCTGTTTGCTGATGGACACTTGGGTTGTCTCCATGCCCAAGCTACCATGAATAATGCTGCACCAAATACGGGAATGCACATATCTCTTTGAGACAGTGATTTCATTTCCTTCAGATATATACCCAAAAGTGAGATTGCTGGATCGTATGGTACTTAGTTCTATTTTTAATTTTTTCAGGAAGCCACCATGCCATTTTCCATATGGGCTATACCAATTTAAATTCCTACCAACAGTGCACAAGGGTTCTCTTTTTCAAAAAGGTTTTAAAAATCTACTCTTTGTTGGTTTCAGAAACTTCATTAAACCCCTTACATCATATATAAAAATTAACTCAAAATGGATCAAACACCTAAATTTAAGAACTGAAACCACAAAACTCATAGAAGAAAACATGGGAACAAGTCTTCATGATTTTATATTTGGGAATATTTTCTTATATATAACACCAAAGTACAGGCAGAAACAACAAAAAATAGAAAAACTGGACTTCATTCAAATTAAAAACTTTTGTGCATCAAAGGACACTATCAAGAGAATAAAAAGACAGTTTACAGAAAGAGAAAAATTTGGGAAGTCACATATGTGGTAAGAGTTTAATATCCAGAATTAATTTTTTTTCTTAACGGGCAAAGAACTTGAGTAAACATCTCTCCAAAGAAGAGATACAAATGGCCAATAAGTCCATGAGAAGATTCTCGATATCTTTCGTCGTTAGGGAAATGCAAATTAAAACCAGTAAGAGATATCACTCCAATGTTGTTAGGATGGCTGTTAATAATAAATAAATGAATGACCAAACAAACAGCAGAAAATAATAAGTGTTAAGGTTGCAGAGAAACTGAATCCTTATACATTGCAAGTGGGAATATAAAATCATTCACACTGTGAAAAGCAGTTTAATGGTTCCTTGAAAAGCTAAATATAGAATTACTGTAAGACCCAAGAATTATTTTCCTAAGTGTATGCCCCAAAAGAATTGGAAACAAGGACTCAAGCAGATACTTGTATGCCAGTGTTCATTGCAGCATTATTTACAATAGCCAAAATGTGTAAACAACTCAAGTGTCTCTTGACAGATGAATGGATAAACAAAATGTGATATATCCGTACAATAGAATATGATTCAGTCACAAAAAGGAATTCTGGTGTGTGCTAAAAATGATGAAAGTTGAAAATGTTATGCTAAGAAAATAAGCCGAACACAAAAGGGAAAATATTGTGTGATTCCACTTACATGAAATATCCAAAGTTCACAGAGACAGACAGTTAGAGGTTATCAGAGCCTGAAGAGGGGGAGGCCTGAGGAGTTATTGCTCAGTGGGTAGAGGATTTCTGTGTAGGGTTATGAAAAAATTTTGGAAATAGTGGTGATGTTTGTTCAACACTGTAAATATAATTAGTGCCACATGATTACTATAAGAATGGTTAAAATGGCAGAGTTCATTGTATGTATGTTTTACCACAATTAAAATACGTTTTAAAAATCTGTGAAACCAACTCTGCCATCTATGATCTTCTCTCAATTTATACAGTCAGATAAACGTCACTGAAATTAACAGAGAAGGTAAAGTGCCTTTTCACAAGAACAAGGGATAGATTACTCATCTATGCCAGAGATCTGACACAGACGTTGTCGTGGCATAGACATTACCACCACATGGCATTAGTTCACAGCACATTCAGGAGCCCATCCTGAATCTGGAGCAAGGCTTCACAGACCACTGATCTAGAAGGAAATGTATGATAGAACATGAATGCCCTCATTCTAGAAAAACAGATTTCCTTTTCCCTCCTGATTCAACTAAGTTTCTCCATCAGTTCAGTTCAGTCATTCAGTCATGTCCGACTCTTTGCAACCCCATGGACTGCAGCATGCCAGGCCTCCCTGTCCATCACCAACTCTCGGAGCCTACTCAAACTCATGTTCATCACGTCGGTGATACCATCCCTTAAAATAATCCCATTGTGTGTGGATTTATTATAGTCGAGATTGGTTTTTAAAAAGAAAATAAACACAGAAGGTAATGTGGTCTTTCAGTAAGAAAATCAATTTGTCATCATTCAGAACTTGTGTTTTACAGGAAAACCCCATAAATTCTAACCCTCTCATATTTCTATATTCTGAATCACATAAAACAGATGATTTAGATATTGCCAAAGATTCCAGTAAAATTTTGGGAACACAGGTAGCAGTTTTTTGAATCACTAGTCTTTATGCTAAGCATATATTTGAGCATGCAAAAAACAATATATTTAGGAGCCCATTAGAAATTTAGATGCAGACTCTCCTTTCATCTGATCGTGTAGAAGTGGATTAATACAGATAATATGAACAGAGAAAGATAAAGCAATGCCATGTTGGATATTCAATAATCCATTACTCAAGGATAAAAGTTTTCTAATAGCCATTAAAAAGAAAATCAAAGAATATATAAATTTTAATTTAGCATAGCATTGCATCACATTACAGCTTATGGGAGGCTTCCAAAGCAGCTAGCAACAGATGGATTCCTGGTCATTCACTAAGAATTTGGAAATGCCAAAGGTAAAGAAATTTGGACTGCTTCAAAAAGATTTTAAATAAAAGGAATATAAATTCCCCATTAGGCACTACTGAATAAAACTGCCGTTAAGAAAGCCAATTATTTTTATAGGGAAAATAAATTTTCCTATGATAATTCAGATAAAACTGGTAAATGGATAACTGCCTTAATAAAAAGGAGAGAGAAAGCTCAACATAACAGCAATTTATACAAAACAAGAAGTGATAATGAGGAAAGAGATAAGGAATATCTTTAAGGCATATAATGACAGTATGTAAATTTGAGAACCTGATGAGTGTGGTAGATTTGGAAAGGTTATGGGAAAGAAATTGAAATCTCAATTTTTTTCTTAAACGAAAAGTTTTGCGTTGTTTTTTAATTATTTTATTTAGCTAGTTATGTCGTTTGTGACTGTGCTGGGCCTTAGCTGCTGGGCAGGCTTTTCTCTAGCTGCGGTTTGCAGGCTTCCCACGGCGGCCGCCTCCCGCTGCGGAACACAGGCCCCGGGGCTCGCGGGCTCGGTGGGTGCGGCTCCCAGGCTCCGCACAGGCTCATAGCTGGGGCACGCGGGCTTTGACGCCCGCCGCACGCGGGATCTTCCCGGACAAGGGATCGCACCTGCGTCCCTGCACCGGCGGGGGGATTCTTCACCACCGAGCCCCCAGGGAAGCGCCTTAAATCAAAGGCTTTTAAAGACGAAAGCTCTGCTTGTCTGACAAGTGTGCGAGTCTACCTGACTGCAGGCTTCCCTGGGGGCTCAGGCGGGAGAGTCCACCTGCAGTGCGGGAGACTTAGATTCGATCCCCGCGTCGGAAGATCCCCTGCAGATGGGAGTGGCAACCCACTCCAGGATTCTTCGCTTCCGTGGTGGCTCAGACAGTAAAGAATCTGCCTGCAATGTGGGAGAGGCAGGTTCAATCCCTGGGTCAGGAAGAGCCCCTGGGGAAGGGAACGGCAACCCACTCCAGGATTCTTGAGTGGAGAATTCCATGGACGGAGGAGCCTGGTGGGTTACAGTCCGTAGGGTCACAGAGACAGACACCACTGAGCAACTAACACTTTCACACATTTTTGACCTTTTATTGAGACTTGAACCCACAGTCTTTTAATTAGGAGCGCTTACCTGTGTCTGGACTTACTGAGGTTCAAGTCCTTTGTGTCTAAGTGCAGAAAGTATTCGGTGAGACACAAAGTGATAGGTAAGAAATGGATTTATTTAGAAGAAACATACTCTACAGACACAGTGTGGGGCCACCTCAGGAGGGAAATAGGGCATGGCTTGTTGTTATGAACTGGGTAATTTTATAGGCTAAAGGCCTTACAAATAGCTGTGAAAAGAAGAGAAGCGAAAAGCAAAGGAGAAAAGGAAAGATATAGGCATCTGAATGCAGAGTTTCAAAGAATAGCAAGAAGAGATAAGAAAGCTTTCTTCAGCGATCAACGCAAAGAAATAGAGGAAAACAACAGAATGGGAAAGACTAGAGAGCTTTTCAAGAAAATTAGAGATGCCAAGGGAATATTTCATGCAAAGATGGGTTCGATAAAGGACAGAAATGGTATGGACCTAACAGAAGCAGAAGATATTAAGAAGAGGTGGCAAGAATACACAGAAGAACTGTACAAAAAAGATCTTCACGACCCGGATAATCACGATGGTGTGATCACTCATCTAGAGCCAGACATCCTGGAATGTGAAGTCAAGTGGGCCTTAGAAAGCATCACTATGAACAAAGCTAGTAGAGGTAATGGCATTCCGGTAGAGCTATTTCAAATCCTGAAAGATGATGCTGTGAAAGTGTGGAAACAGTGCCAGACTTTATTTTTTTGGGCTCCAAAATCACTGCTGATGGTGACTGCAGCCATGAAATTAGAAGACGCTTACTCCTTGGAAGAAAAGTTATGTCCAACCTAGATAGCATTTTCAAAAGCAGAGACATTACTTTGCCGACTAAGGTCCGTCTAGTCAAGGCTATGGTTTTTCCTGTGGTCATGTATGGATGTGAGAGTTGGACTGTGAAGAAGGCTGATCGCCGAAGAATTGATGCTTTTGAAGTGTGGTGTTGGAGAAGACTCTTGAGAGTCCCTTGGACTGCAAGGAGATCCAACCAGTCCATTCTGAAGGAGATCAACCCTGGGATTTCTTTGGAAGGACTGATGCTAAAGCTGAAACTCCAGTACTTTGGCCACCTCATGCGAAGAGTTGACTCATTGGAAAAGACTCTGATGCTGGGAGGGATCAGGTGCAGGAGGAGAAGGGGACGACTGAGGATGAGATGGCTGGATGGCATCACGGACTCGATGGACATGAGTTTGGGTGAACTCTGGGAGTTGGTGATGGACAGGGAGGCCTGGCGTGCTGTGATTCATGGGGTCACAAAGAGTTGGACATGACTGAGCAACTGAACTAAACTGAATGTGTGGGAAAGATTCCCTGATGCTGGGAAGGACTGAAGGTGGGAGGAGAAGGGGACGACAGAGGATGAGATGGTTGGATGGCATCACCAACTTGATGGACGTGAGTTTGAGCAAGCTCGGAGTGTTGGTGATGGACAGGGAGGCCTGGAGTGCTGCAGTCCACAAAGAGTCGGACACGACTGAGTGACTGAGTGAAATGAACTGAACTGAATGAGTGGGAGGATTATTCCAACTACTTTCGGGAGAAGGGGCAGAGATTTCTAGGAACTGGGCCACCACTCCCTTTTCCCTCTTTGATATTGGCCTCAGAACTGTCACGGCTCCTGTAGGTGAGTCACTTGGCTTGCTGACGTGTTACGATGAGCATATACGAGGCTCAAGGCCTAGTGGAAGTTGACTTTCTGCCATCTTGGATCTACTTGGTTCTAATCAGTTTATGCTGTCTCCTCGAGCTGTGTAATTCTTTTAATGATTGTGCCCTGCCCCCTTTCCTCCTGTTTCAGGATCACCCCCAAATTTGAGGAAGTCTAAGACCGGACCCACAGTTTCCATTGACACATTTCAATGATATGGAGGACTCTATTCCATTTTGAAGTCACTGCATTTTACTGAATTGTTCCTAAATCAATTAGCAGGTGCTGTGAAAAATCATTTACATGCATTAGTCAGAACTGTCTTAATTGTAAATGACAAAAACTCACTCCTGTGGCTGAAACCAACTAGCAGGCGAGGTTAGCTAGCATAGCTGGAAAAAGATACAGGGTTAGAGAACCAGGAGCAGAGCTTAAGGACTGGTGGCCTGAGTTTACCACTGCCTGAATTCTGCTCCTTTCTACTTTTGTCCAGTCTCTGTTTGCCTCCAATGTCTGCATCCACCTTCAGTTCAGTTCAGTCGCTCAGTCGTGTCCGACTTCTTGTGACCCCATGGACCGCAGCACGCCAGGCCTCCCTGTCCATCACCAACTCCCGGAGTTCACCCAAACCCATATGCATTGAGTCGGTGATGCCATCCAACCATCTCATCCTCTGTTATCCCCTTCTCCTCCTGCCCCCAATCCCTCCCAGAATCAGGGTCTTTTCCATTGAGTCAGCTCTTTGTATCAGGTGACCAAAGGACTGGAATTTCAGCTTCAACATCAGTCCTTCCAATGAACATCCAGGACTGATCTCCTTTAGGATGGACTGGTTGGATCTCCTTGTAATCCAAGGTACTCACAAGAGTCTTCTCCAACACCAGGGTTCAAAGTCATCAATTCTTCACTGCTCAGCTTTCTTTATAGTCCAACTCTCATGGCCATACATGACCACTGGGAAAACCATAACCTTGACTAGATGGAGAGCTAAGTGAGCAGGTGGTAGATGATGGAGGCGGGGCTAGGAGGCTCTTTCAGGATGCGGTGGAAACGTGGGGGAGAGTGAGAGAACAATAGCTTGAAGAGGACACAGAGCAGAGAGAAGGTTTCAGTGCAGAATAGAGCAGAAGGGAACAAGTTCCCAGCAGAAGTAAAGGCAGATAGAGATTAAGGATGCAAGAGAGATAGGAAGCTTTAACTAAGACAGCTCACTGGCCATGGGGTAGAAATGTTTAAAACGGACACTTTGGAGTGAAACTCAGCTACATCACAGAGTGATCCATTCTGGTCATTAAGATAAATCCATTCATTCAATTTGATGCATTTGTCTTCCTGGTCCTTTATGTATTCCTTCAGATAACACACATGCAAACATCTTTTTCAAGCAGACAAATCCCATTGGAAATTTTATAAGAGCAAATAAATGGTTAAAACTCAACAAAACACTAGCAGAGCAGAAAAAAAGATGTTGCTGCAGTTCCTTGAAGAAGTGAACCCTCTAAAACAGAATATTTCTTCTTTTTTATTTTAAATAGTGCCACATGCACAAATCAATTTGTGGTTCCATTTTTACATTATTATTGAAAATGAATAAAAGAGCTCCTTGACTGTTCAAGATGTTACTCTATTTTTCTCAATAAGATTATGCAATAATATCCAAATTCTAACCAACAGATTGAGTTGGGTTATGGAACAAATTATTCATAGAGATAGGACTCGCTTCATAAAAGGTAGACTCTCATGAAACAATGTGAGCAGGGCTATTATTAGTTGCGCCCCAAATATTTCATTCCCAATCTGATGATAGTGAAATATACTAAACTAGCGTTTGATAGTATTAAAATTGCTACATGCTGTGGAAGGATTTTAAAGGATTTGGTCTCTAGAAACCATTTACAATTCAGTTGGTATGCTTCCTGAAGGCATATATCTTTGCAGGCATTTGTTAAAATTAATCAGCATTAACCTGCATTCTTTATTTAAAGGATAGGGCAATCCAGAATAACATCTGCCTCTGTAACTATATTTGCCAGCAATTGCTTTTGTACATGTTTTAGGCAAATAATAAAGTATTATGAAATGGCAACCCACTCCAGTACTCTTGCCTAGAAAATCCCATGGACGGAGGAGCCTGGTGCAGGCTACTGTCCATGGGGTCACAAAGAGTCGGACACAACTGAGAGACTTCACTTTCACTTTCACGAACTCAAGAAGCTTCTGATTTTTTATTGCTGAAAATTATTTACCACTAAAATTATTTGGAATTTTCTTTCATCTAAAAAACCCATAAACAGTATGTTTTGGTCTCTGAGAAATATTATGCAGACATATAAATATATTTGAATCTCAATATTTTATGATTAGAAAAATAAAGTCACAGAAAAGTTCCATAAATGTTCTTTCAAACTGACTCCTTTATTAATTAGACAGTGAATAGTATATAATATTATATACTATAGTATATAATATATAAAAATATATAATATATATATAATATAATAGTATATAATATAGTATATAATGTCCATATATAATTTTCACAAGATTATAAACTTGTAAAAAACAACAAATTTTCATGTGTAGAGTAATATTATTACCATCATCTTGGTAAACAGTTGGGACATATTTCCAAAAGAGAAAGGAAAGACCTTCTCTAGGACTATCCTTGCTCCTGGATAAGTTATTTAACCTCTGAGCTTACACTGGTGCCCATAAATGACTAGTTTCTCTAGAGCTTGTAGGTTCCATGCATTGTCCAACTAACAGATCATCACACTTACAGAAAGAGCCCAGGCACCACTACCCAGCGTGCCAGCTGGGCAGGGGCCTGCTGCACTATTTGACAGTCTGAACTATGTCTTTTGGTAAAGATAACAGTTAAATTAAAAAGAAGCAAAAATTTAAACTCTGGGTTAGAGCAGAAAGTCATCTCTAACTGTGGTCCATTTATCCGTCTGAGTCCATCCTGGAAAGCAAACCCATCCTTTTAAAGAGTTGTTACACGGGCATTGAAAGGTTGAAAATGGGATGCTGAGGTAACCTAGAGAAAACATCAGGAAAAACTACCACCTTGAGGGCTGGGAAAACAAGTTGCAAGAGGTGGTGTCGCTGTTATAGAACCTAAAGGTTCTGTGGAATAGGAAGGGGCCCGCTCATGGAGCTGATTTTTGCACCAGTATCTCAGGAGAAGCACAGCCCTTTGGACGCTAGAAGGTGCAGAAGGCTGGAAGGTAGTGAGGGTGGGGGGCCTGGGAGGGCCTGGCAGGGGCCAGCGGATGGGTGGGAGTGGGGGGCGGCGGCCACTCCAGCCCTGTGGCTGCGGCATTCACTGAGGGGAGACTGTCTCCCGGCCTGGGAAGGTCAGGGAGAGCTGGAGGAGGTAGCCGCAGCTGTTCCCTCCTGCTGCACGGATGCAGGCCGGAGCTGGAGAGCAGGAGCAGGCACATTATCTCCTGCGTTGGTGTGTATACTGTCTCATCCATGCCTCCTACGGGTAGAACCCATCTGGAAGGGGGCTGGAAGATGAAGGCATGGAGGCTCAGGCACCATATCACGGCTCAACCCATAGGTACAGGGGTTTGGCCTGAGAAAAACAGGCAAAGAACTGGCCAGCTAGCAGTACTCTTGCCTAGAAAATCCCATGGACGGAGGAGCCTGGTGCAGGCTACTGTCCATGGGGTCACAAAGAGTCGGACACAACTGAGAGACTTCACTTTCACTTTCACGAACTCAAGAAGCTTCTGATTTTTTATTGCTGAAAATTATTTACCACTAAAATTATTTGGAATTTTCTTTCATCTAAAAAACCCATAAACAGTATGTTTTGGTCTCTGAGAAATATTATGCAGACATATAAATATATTTGAATCTCAATATTTTATGATTAGAAAAATAAAGTCACAGAAAAGTTCCATAAATGTTCTTTCAAACTGACTCCTTTATTAATTAGACAGTGAATAGTATATAATATTATATACTATAGTATATAATATATAAAAATATATAATATATATATAATATAATAGTATATAATATAGTATATAATGTCCATATATAATTTTCACAAGATTATAAACTTGTAAAAAACAACAAATTTTCATGTGTAGAGTAATATTATTACCATCATCTTGGTAAACAGTTGGGACATATTTCCAAAAGAGAAAGGAAAGACCTTCTCTAGGACTATCCTTGCTCCTGGATAAGTTATTTAACCTCTGAGCTTACACTGGTGCCCATAAATGACTAGTTTCTCTAGAGCTTGTAGGTTCCATGCATTGTCCAACTAACAGATCATCACACTTACAGAAAGAGCCCAGGCACCACTACCCAGCGTGCCAGCTGGGCAGGGGCCTGCTGCACTATTTGACAGTCTGAACTATGTCTTTTGGTAAAGATAACAGTTAAATTAAAAAGAAGCAAAAATTTAAACTCTGGGTTAGAGCAGAAAGTCATCTCTAACTGTGGTCCATTTATCCGTCTGAGTCCATCCTGGAAAGCAAACCCATCCTTTTAAAGAGTTGTTACACGGGCATTGAAAGGTTGAAAATGGGATGCTGAGGTAACCTAGAGAAAACATCAGGAAAAACTACCACCTTGAGGGCTGGGAAAACAAGTTGCAAGAGGTGGTGTCGCTGTTATAGAACCTAAAGGTTCTGTGGAATAGGAAGGGGCCCGCTCATGGAGCTGATTTTTGCACCAGTATCTCAGGAGAAGCACAGCCCTTTGGACGCTAGAAGGTGCAGAAGGCTGGAAGGTAGTGAGGGTGGGGGGCCTGGGAGGGCCTGGCAGGGGCCAGCGGATGGGTGGGAGTGGGGGGCGGCGGCCACTCCAGCCCTGTGGCTGCGGCATTCACTGAGGGGAGACTGTCTCCCGGCCTGGGAAGGTCAGGGAGAGCTGGAGGAGGTAGCCGCAGCTGTTCCCTCCTGCTGCACGGATGCAGGCCGGAGCTGGAGAGCAGGAGCGGGCACATTATCTCCTGCGTTGGTGTGTATACTGTCTCATCCATGCCTCCTACGGGGAGAACCCATCTGGAAGGGGGCTGGAAGATGAAGGCATGGAGGCTCAGGCACCATATCACGGCTCAACCCATAGGTACAGGGGTTTGGCCTGAGAAAAACAGGCAAAGAACTGGCCAGCTAGCTGTGAGAATTTCGCAGTGAAGGTATGTTTTGTCCATCAAAAGGATCAGGAAAGTCTCATGGCCTCTGGGGAGACAGGTTAGGAGACATTTCTCCCCAGGATTCTCGTGTTTCTACACATCTCATGAGCAGAAGCATTTAAAATGAGTTATCCATTATTTTCTTTCAAGAATGTTCATGTAACAAATATGGCTTCAGAAGATAGAGATGGTGTGTCTCTCTGGAATAGAGGGAAAGCTTGTTTGTTGTCCAGTATAATAAAGATACTATTTTCGCCAGGGCAAAGGTTGGAAAAGCTTGCATGAGGAAAGAAGGAGATTATAAAAGATTGAGGTTTCCTTAGCAGTGACACAAACCTGCTGCATAGGCATGACCCTGATATATTCTGGATCATCCTCGTGAAACTTGAGGAGCATGAGGACCCTGAATATGAAGCTCACCTTACTTGTTTGTTGCCATGGGCAATAAACCCCTTTGTCTCTAGCCCAGGAGTCCCATGTCTTCTGTCAATGTCCACGTGGCGGCTAGCCTAATTGCTTACAAGCAGGATAAAACCGTGGATCCTACGCAGTTGAGAGAACATTCCACTTATTTCTCCTACTTAGCCAACTTTCACAAAAGTGTCCAAGGTACACAAGATGAGCACTCTCAGCCCTCAAGCCATTCATAGTGTAGAAGGGAGGGGACGTTCTCCAGCAACACCTCCACCTCCATCACCACCTCCATCACCTTCACCATCACCACCACCAGCGCCTCTATCCCACAGAAACTCAGCGGAGTGGAAAAGCTGATACGAGTCAGTACCGTGAGTCCATCTGCAGTCAGTCTTCCTAAATATTGCTAACCGACCTCATCGGCCATTGTCTCTCTTCTTATTGCTTTTGACATTTGCATTTACTCTTTGCTGTATCTTTGGTGGGGTTGTAGAAGGGGAAGGCCATCGGAGGTCTCCAACATGCTGTATTTAAACAGCAGTTGGTAAACTTTCACCATCTGATGTGATAGATGTCTTTTTGGTTTATATGTACATACATGCCAGTGAACTCTAAACCTCAGGATGCTGCCTTGCAAAAGGAGACCTACTTTGATGTCATTTCAGGGGTGTTAAAACTAAAAAGCCTCTTGATGAAAGTGAAAGTGGAGAGTGAAAAAGTTGGCTTAAAAAACTCCAGTACTTTGGCCACCTCATGCGAAGAGTTGACTCATTGGAAAAGACTCTGATGCTGGGAGGGATTGGGGGCAGGAGGAGAAGGGGACGACAGAGGATGAGATGGCTGGATGGCATCACGGACTCGATGGATGTGAGTCTGAGTGAACTCTGGGAGTTGCTAATGGACAGGGAGGCCTGGCGTGCTGCGATTCATGGGGTTGCAAAGTGTCGGACACGACTGAGTGATGGAACTGAACTGAACTGAATGGTGTATACATCGTCACTGATAAAATCTTTCTTCAGTAGCTTTATTCCCTTTAGAGGAAAATGCTTTCACCTGTTAGCCATAATTAATATTGACATGCAATACTAGGTTTTGGGTCTTTCTGATAGGAAGGAAAACTGGAGGCCTCCATTTAGGATGCTAAGTGATGATTTGCAAAGGAGTATCTTCTAGAGAAAAGGATTTGGGCTAGGATTTGAAACTATGACCAACTTCCTTTACAATTTTACTTCAGGCCAGCAGAATGTTTTTCACTGAGCTGAGGTGTGCATCTCTACAAGTCTCTAACTTCCCAAGAAATAAATAATGTATTAAAACCAATCATCTCACTGAATCTTCAGTTAGCTCTCAGCCACCTTTGTAATGAAGAGGCAAAGCACAGATTCTGCATCTTCTGCCAATTAAACGAGATTAGTTTACCCTTCCACCAGCTGAAACAAAACAGCAAGTCAGTGGTCCTCCTAGGACTAAGCAAGTAAGAAAAGAGCGCTCTCATCAATGTTACTGCCAGGCTTAATAGTTTTCTGATATTTGGTCTAAACTTTATTGCTGTCAGTTGAGTATCTCTTTTTAAGCGATTCTATTTGCCTCCCAATTACGGGCATATGTTTCATGTAATATATGTCCTTGTGGCAGAAGAGTCAGGGGCACTGAGAATGTCGTTGGTTATTTATTTTTCTCTTTGTTACAATCAATGATTTCTTTATGATTGCTCTGTTAAACGAAGCATTTATTAGGGTTTCTATTTTGAGTTTGGTGGTATCCATGCCGCTGGCCACTTATCCCCATGTTCAGTACTTTCCTTCCATCTGACGAGAAAGTCAGTAAACGTCTTTTCATCAAGGTGTTTTCAAGATAATTTTTATGTTTTTGTTTAACATGGCTCAAAGAGCAACCCACCCCCCCAAAATTAAGATACAGATGCTGATTAAAACACATGGCTGTCTGCCTCCGTGCAGGTTGGCCCGGCGCCCGGAAGGATCGCACACCAGCAGGTGGTTAGGATTGTGGCTGATACACCTGACATGAGAATGGACGGTAATGAAACCCAGGCTGCACTCCAGTAAAAAGCAAGATCTTAGTCTTTGACGAAATCACTTCCGATCAAGGCTCTATTATGGCAGAACTAACTGATGGTTTCAAAATTAAAATCAGGAAGGACTTCGGTGTCATTATGTTGTTCCCACATATTCAAGGAGTTTTAGAGAGATGGTACTGTGAAGATGGAGGAGGAAAGGAAAACTCCTGTAGTCGACAAACGGCAAAAAGCTAATGGCTCCAGATCTTTACTCTCCTTTGCCGCAGCGCTCTGTAGTGCCTCTTCAGTCTGACCCTGGCTAGGTAAGGTAGGTTGCCCAAGCCAGATTACCAAATACGTGCAAGCAGAAACTTGAAAAATGCGTACTCCTGTAACTCCACCTCCAGCAAGCGAAAATGAGACAGGAATCACGCTGGTAGGTGAGAGAAAAATGCCCAGTCAACCTGAAACTGAACAGGGCTATGGAGCCTTCCTGGGATATGCCACGGCGTATGCCACCTGCTTCTTGTTTGTAGAAAAATTGTAGCCTCCTAAGCCTTTGTAGTTCCGAAGCACAAATTTCATCAGAGAAGTGAGAAAATGTAGAGACAAAGGAAAACACTCAAGCAAGACAAAATAATAATAGTTTAAGTCACTAAACAAAGTCAAGAATCTTCGGGTCCTCCTCTAGGGCTGTAGATAATATTCTAGGACATATCCTTGAGCTGTTTTGAGGACACTGAAATCCCCACCAGCTGGAAGAAGTTAATTGCATGCTGACCACAAGCACATAGGTCCCAGACCAACTGGAACAAGAAGGTTGTTGATGCCGACTCCCGACCACCAAGCAATCAGGAGACTGTACAGAAACTGATTACGCAACCCTCTCCTCCCTGTCTTTAATACTTTTCCCTAAAAAAGCCATTGGGGAGTTTGGGCCTTTTGAGCATTAGCTCCCCAAACTCCTTGCTTTTGTCGTTGTTCAGTCACTAAGTCATGTCAAGCTCTTGGCGACCCCATGGACTGCAGCATTGCCAGGCTTCCCTGTCCTCCACTATCTCCCTGAGTTTGCTCAAAGTCATGTCCATTGAGTCAGTGATGCTATCTATCCACTTCATCCTCTGTCGTCCCCTTCTCCTCCTGCCTTCAATCTTTCCCAGCATCAGGGTCTTTTCCATTGAGTCAGCCCTTTGCATCACATGGCCAAAGTATTGAAGCTTCAGCTTCAGCATCAGTCCTTCCACTGATTTGGGGTTGATTTCTTTTAGGATGGACTGGTTGGATCTCCTTGCAGTCCAAGGGACTCTCAAGCGTCTCCTCCAACACCACAGTTTAAAAGCATCAATTCTTTGAAACTCAGCCTTCTCTATGGTCCAACTCTCACATCTGTATCTGGCTGCTGGAAAAGCCATTGCTTTTGTCAGCAAAGTGATGTCTTGCTTTTTAATAAGCCGTCTAGGTTTGTTGTGGGTTTTCTTCTAAGAAGCAAACGGCTTTTAATTTAATGGTTGCAGTCACCATCTGCAGTGATTTTGGAGCCCAGGAAAATAAAATATGCCACGGTTTCCATTTTTTCCCCATTCTATTTGCCATGAAGCGATGGGACCAGATGCCATGACCTTAGTTTTCTGAGTGTTGAGCTTAAGCCAGCTTTTTCACTCACCTCTTTCACCTTCATCAAGAGGCTCTTTAGTTCCTCTTCACTTTCTGCATATCTGAGATGGTTATTTCTCCCGGCAATCTTGATTCCAGTTTGTGATTCATCCAGTCTTGCTTGGCACCTGCGATAAATGCCACACGGTCTTTCATCACAACCCAGTGTCAACAGATTTGGGTTTACTGCCGGTGGGCAAACAGACCCAAGTTTAGTTCGGCAGCAACCCCTGTCACGTGGCAATAGAGAACCTACATCTGATGAGTCCCATCTGGACCAGGTGAGCTACATACCAAGCCCAAGCCAAAAGGCGGAACCACGGCCCAAAGAGCTAACTAAAGGTCAGTTAGTTTAAGCCACTTACACTGAGGCGGCACCCCTGAGCACTGCCGTGGTAACTGGTAACTGATACTACCACTCTTCAAAGCGACAGCCTTCACTGAGAGCCTGGCAGGCTCTTCGGTGACGTAAAGTTGAGTCAGACCTAGTTCTTAAAGCGCTTCTACCCTAGTAAGAGACAGACTTTGTAAATCTTCATGTAAACATTCATGTAAGAGTGTGTGTGTGTGTGTGTGTGTGTGACTGAAGTTGCTCAGTCATGTCCAACTCTGTGCAACCCCGTGGACTGTAGAGTACAAGGCTCCTCCATCCATGGGATTCTCCAGGCAAGAATACTGGAGTGGGTTGCAATTTCCTTCTGCAGGGGATCTTCTCAACCCAGGGATCAACTCTGGCCTCCCACATTGCAGGCAGACGCTTCGACCTCTGAGCCATGAGGGAAGCAGTGCTAAATGCAAGCACACAGATCTTACTGTGAAAGCATTGCTCACTTTCAACAATTAGAAAGAATGCTTACAAAGTGAAAATTTATTACAAGTGAACACACATGTATACATTCTCACGCACAGTCAGGGACACAGAATCCGAGATACCAGTTCGGACTTGTGTAGTGAAACGGGTGCTTCCTGGTTTGATGCCTAGGGTTCGTAAGTTTCGTGGGTCTGCCCACTTGGTGCAGGGGCGTGGACTCCTCCTGGCCTCCTGCGTCCCCGTCGGGAAGTTACTTGTTGTATCACCGGAAGGAAGTAAAATACCACTCACTTCCTCAAGGTTTGTGTGAAACTGTAAATAACAAAGAGGAAGTGTTGCAGGACGGGGGACCCCTTCCAGGGCCCGAGAGCGGGCTCCCGTCTAACGCTAGGAATGAATTACCCGAGGAGACACGTGCAGACGAAGCAGGACCGTCACTGGGCAGGGCCCTGCGGGGAGCCGCGCGGCGAGGGCCCGGGGGACGGCTCTGCACTCGGGGCTCGGGTTTACGGTGCGGGACTCGCTCCCGGCTTGTCTGTGGCCGATCATTCTGGCCCAGGGTCCCTCCCGGGGGCGCCCTCACCGCTCAGCCAACAAGGATTCCAGCAAGGAGGGTTCTGGGAGTCGGCAGGATATGGGGTGTCTCCTTCTGGCTTCTCCCAAATTCTTCCAGTCGGGGACTGACTGGTTAGTTCCACGTTTCTTATCAGCACCTCCTGCCAGAAGATAACTCATGCAAATGGTTGATTTGGTGCCTGGCCTGGGCGGGTGGTTTCAGTCAGTGTTTACCCCCAACAAAAGGGCGCAGAACCAGCTGGCCAGAGAATACGGAACGGTTCAATTAGAAAACAGAGCTGAGGCATCTTTGTCTAGCACCTTGCTACCCAATGCGTAGTCTGAGGACCGGCAGTATCAGCTGTGCCTAGGAACTCATTATAAGTGTAGATTTCAAGTCCCACCCCAGACATGCTGAATCAGAATCTTCATTAAAACAAGGATCCCGGGTGATTCTTATGTACATTAAAGTTTGAGAAGCAAATGATTGCGAGGGAGTTTATTCAAGTACAAAGATACAGGCGCAAACGTAAGCCTTGGTCTTTTATGGAGTGTATTTGAATATGTAATGAAGAGAAAATAAATATTATTTCAACAAACAAAAGTAAGAAAAACTTTGTATATTTGATATACCATCAAACAAAACTGAAAGGGGCTATTTCAAACATTTTTTCAAACTGAGAGATGAGACCTCCCAGAGGATTGTAAAATCAATTTAAATCTATGTTTCTTAACTCTGGCTGCAGGTTAGAATCACAGAAGTTGCTTTTTAAGAGTCCCCAGACCCGGGTTCTTCCCCAGGCCAATTAAATCACAATCTTCAGCAGCGGGAATGGGGAGGGAGAGGGAATAAGGGGTACACCCAGGCATCAGGATTTTAAAGCTCCCTAAGTGATCTTAGGGCTACTTCCCAGGCAGCCGCTAGTGGCAAGGAACCCGGGCGCCAATGCAGGAGACATAAAGAGAGGCGGCTTCTGTCCCTGGGTTGGGAAGATCCTTGGAGGAAGACATGGCAACCCGCTCCAGTATTCTTGCCTGGAGAAGCGTGAGAACAGAGGAGCCTGACGGGACACAGCCCATAGGGTCACAAAGAGTCGGACATAGTTGAAATGACTCAGGACATATGTGCACAAGTGACCTTAACGCACAGCTAAATTAGAGAACTTTACTTTGAGAAACACTGATAAAGCAGGTTCCAAGTAGCAGTTCTTCTCATAACTAACGTAGAAGAGTGACATGAAATAGGACAGAATGGAGTGGAATGGGAAAGAAAATGCCAGTGTTTCACATACAGTCAGGGTATTATTCAGTCGCTTTTGTTCCGTGTATATATGTGCGAGACTATATGTGAAATGGATTATACTATAAAACACATTTCTGAGAGTCACTACCAAGAAATTTTTTAAACTACTGTTTTAAAGTGACCATTAAATAAATACATAAGCTCGGAGAAACATTCACAAATAAATGTCTTAATTTTTTTAAAAAGTTACATCCTGGCAAATATGCAGGCAAAATAAACAGGTTAGAGACTTCCCCGGTGGTCCAGCGGTTAAGAATTCACCTACCAGTGCCGGGGTGACGAGTTCCATCCCTGGTCTGGGAAGGTCTGACATGCCACAGGTCAAGTGGGCCCATGCACCACAGCTGCTGAGGTCCACACTCCCCGGAACCCAGGCTCTGAGATGAAGAGTAGCGCCCACTTCCCACAACTAGAAAAGTCCCGCGACTGACTGGACAGACATGCGTTTAAGCAACTCCGGGAGTTGGTGATGGACAGGGGGGCCTGGCTGGAGAAGGCAATGGCACCCCACACCAGAACTCTTGCCTGGAAAATCCCACGGACAGAGGAGCCTGGTGGGCTGCAGTCCATGGGGTCGCTGAGGGTCAGACACGACTGAGCGACTTCACTTTCACTTTTCACTTTCATGCATTGGAGAAGGAAATGGCACCCCACTCCAGTGTCCTTGCCTGGAGAATCCCAGGGACGGGGGAGCCTGGTGGGCTGCCGTCTCTGGGGTCGCACAGAGTCGGACACGACTGAAGCGACTTAGCAGCAGCAGCAGCAGCAGCAGCAGGGAGGCCTGCCACGCTGCAGTCAGCGACTGAACTGAACAACTGAAGCAACGAAAACTCAGTGCAGCCGAAAAGAAACAAATCAATAGGTTGGGACACAAGAGTCACCTGTAGACCTTGGCTAGACAGAAAACAGAGGAGTCTGGAATGCACTGCACACAGACCATCCTTGACTGTTCTATGTACTCATGCCCTCTCTAAATATGGAGGAAAATATACACTGTGAACTTCCAACAGTGAAAAATCACTCTCACATCATAACTTACCCGCATAAAATCATTTCCACATACTGTTAGAGAGCTATCTGAAGCATGCAGGCAGTGAAAGTTAGGAGACTAAACCACAAAGAGAACACTTCTTGTAACAATGGTTCTCAAATTTGGGTCCCTCTTGAAAGTGTGTTAAGAACAAAGAGACTTCTTTTATAAAAATACACAGATTCAGCTACACGTAGAATTTTGCATGAAAATAAAGCCTAAACCCATGAACAGACCACTTTTTCACAGTGTTGATCTATTTCCTTCTCCAATGCATGAAAGTGAAAAGTGAACGTGAAGTTGCTCACTTGTGTCTGACTCTTAGCGACCCCATGGACTGCAGCCCACCAGGCTCCTCCATCCATGGGATTTTCCAGGCAAGAGGACTGGAGTGGGGTGCCATTGCCTTCTCTGTGATCTCCCAATTAAGAGTCCCTAAAAGAATGTGTTTTAAGAAAGCTTATTCTGTGGGTGTGCTAAAAATTATTCAAGTATCCATTAATTGATGACAACTTGATATGCAGAGATTTCATTTCACAGAATTAATAAAGCAGGGAACAGATTTAGCATATGAAGGCTTGCAGTAATCAAAGGTGAGGTCCCTATGGCCCAGTTCTAAGGTTCTGCTAGTGATGCAGTTCACCTTGCTTGTGCTACATCAGTTCAGTTCAGTTCAGACACTCAGTCATATCTCACTCTTTGTGAGATGGACAAAGAGTCCATGGACTCTGCCCCATGGACTGCAGCACGCCAGGCCTCCCTGTCCATCACTTACTCCCGGAGCTTGCTCAAACTCATGTCCATTGAGTTGGTGATGCCATCCAACCATCTCATCCTCTGCCATCCCCTTCTTCTCCCGCCTTCAATCTTTCCCAGCATCAGGGTCTTTTCCAGAGAGTCAGTTCTTCACATCAGGTGGCCAAAGTATTGGAGTTTCAGCTTCAGCACCAGTCCTTCAAATGAATATTCAGGACTGATTTCCTTTAGGATGGACTGGTTGGACCTCCTTGCAGTCCAAGGGACTCTCAAGAGTCTTCTCCAACACCATCTCTGTGACCCCATGGACTGTAGCCTGCCAAGTTCCTCTGTCCATGGAATTCTCCAGGCGAGATACTGAAGCTGGTTGCCATGCCCTCCTCCAGGGGATCTTCCCAACCCAGGGATCGAACCCAGATCTCCTGCATTGCAGGCAGATTCTTTACCATGTGAGCCACCAGGGAAGCCCAAGAATACTGAAGTAGGTAGCCTATCCCTTCTCCAGGGGAGCTTCCTGACCCAGAAATTGAACCCAGGTCTCCTGCATTACAGGCGGATTTTTTTCCAGCTGAGCTACCCAAGAAGCCTGTGGTAAAATATATTTTAACATAAAATTCATCATTTAGCATGAAATTTACACTCTTCTCAATGTCTGGTTCAATAGTGCTAAGGACATCCTCACTGTTTCATTGTGAAATCTCCACAACTCTTTCATCCTGTAAAACTAAAACTCCATATTAAGAATGCCCCATCCCTCAGCCTCTGACAACCACAGTTCTAACTTCTAGCCTTTCCACCTTCTGTCTAGAATTTAATGACTCTAGGGACCTCATATAAGTGGAATCATGCAATATTTGTTTTTTGGTGATTGGCTTATTTCACTTAGCATCATATCCTCAAAGTTCATCTGTCTTGTACATATGTCAAAAGTTCCTTCCTCTTCAGGCTGATTATTCACTTTAAATATATACCACATTTTATTCATCTATTCATCTATAGATGTACACTTGGATTGCTTCCACCTATTCGCCACTGTGAATAATGCTGCTGCTTTAATCTTTTAAAAGTAAGTTCACCCCAGAGAGAAGCCAGGGAGAACCTTCATGTGGTAGTCTGGAGTAATCCTAAAATGAAAGAAAGCACTTTCTGTCAGCTATCATCAAGGATGAAAAGAAGTGCATGCCTCAGATTTATCTTGCCAGACAATAATTTGAGGACAGAATGCTCTGTTCTCACAGAGAAGAGCTGATTTTAAAGTGTCTCTCTTTTTTTCTGACTATACAAATAATACCTGATTATGAAAATAATATATGTTCACTGCAGAACATTTTGAAACCACAAAAGGGATATAGAAGACTATTAAAACTGTCCATAAACAGTCAGACAACAAATATCCACTATATTCAATATAGTGGTTTTCTTCTCATTTTGCCTGCAATATTATATAAATTTATATACAGGCCATGTAGCATATACATAGCCGTATGCAATTTTAAAAAACCAACTAGACTCATAATGCATATAATTTTGTATCCCTTTTCCTTTACAATACCATGTTGCATTGTTAGTGTTTTCTCAAGTTACTAGAATTCTTTGAAATGTGTGTATAAAATTCCATTTCATGGATATATCATCACAAACAATTTCCCCATTTCTTTGTTCGTTTTTGACTGAAGCATGTGTTGGTCAGTTGCTCAATAGTATCTGACTCTCTGCGACCCCATGGACTGCAGCACAGCAGTGTGCGTGTGCTTCACTGTTTCCCAGAGCTTGCTCAGACTCAGGCTCATTGCGTCGGTGATGCCACCCAAACACCTCATCCTCTGTTGGCCCCTTTGCTCTCCGCCCTCAATCTTTCCCAGCATCAGGGTCTTTTCCCGCGAAGTCAGTTCTTCACCTCAGGCGGCCAAAGTATTGGAGTTTCAGCTTCACTATCAGTCCTTCCAGTGAATATTCAGGGTTGATTTCATTTAGAATTGACTGGACTCTCGAGAGTCTTCTCCAGCACCACAGTTCGAAAGCATCAATTCTTCAGCACTCAGCTTTCTTTATGGTCCAACTCTCACATCCATACATGACTACTGGAAAAACCATAGCTTTGACTATATGGACCTTTGTCAGCAAAGTGATGTCTCTGCTTTTTAATACACTGTCTAGGTTGGTCATAGCTTTTCTTCCAAGGAGCAAGCATCTTTTAAATTCATGGCTGCAGTCACCATCCACAGTGATTTTGAAGCCCAAGAAAATAAAGTCTGTCACTATTTCCATTGTTTTCCCATCTATTTGCCATGAAGTGATGAGAATGGATGTTATGATCTCAGTTTTTTGAATACTGAGTTTTAACCCCCCTTTTTCACTCTCCTCTTTCATCTGTGTCAAGAGGCTCTTTAGCTCTTCTTTGCTTTCTGCCATAGGGGTGGTGTCATTTGCATATCTCAGGTTATTGATATTTCTCCCGGCAATCTTGATTCCAGCTTGTGCTTCATCCAGCCCAGCTTTCCTCATGATGTGCTCTGCATAGAAGTTAAATAAACAGGGTGACAATATACAGCCTTGATGTATTCCTTTCCCAATTTGGAACCAGTCTGTTGTTCCATGTCCAGTTCTAACTGTTGCTTCTTGACCTGCATACAGGTTTCTCAGGAGACAGGTAAGGTGATTTGGTATTCCCATTTCTTTAAGCATTTTCTACCGTTTGTTGTGATCCACACAGTCAAAGGCTTTAGTGTAGTCAATAAAGAAGTAGATGTTTTTCTGGAATTCCTTTTGCTTTTTCTATGATCCAACAGATGTTGACAATTTGATCTCTTGTTCCTCTGCCTTTTCTAAATTGCATTACAAGCCTGCTGCTGCTGCTAAGTCGCTTCAGTTGTGTCCGACTCTGTGCGGCCCCAGAGACGGCAGCCCACCAGGCTCCCCCATCCCTGGGATTCTCCAGGCAAGAACACTGGAGTGGGTTGCCATTTCCTTCTCCAATGCATGAAAGTGAAAAGTGAAAGTGAAGTCGCTCAGTCATGTCCGACTCCTAGACACCCCATGGACTGCAGCCCACCAGGCTCCTCCGTCCAAGGGATTTGCCAGGCAAGAGTACTGGGGGTACCATTGACTTCTCTGGCATTACAAAGCTAAATGCAACTAAATCATGGCAGGTTGTTATTTTGATATACCTGAATTCACCTTATTAAGAAACCTCTTACATTAGCTTTGGCTTTTGGTCCTACTGCGTCTGTGCATGCTAAGTCACTTCAGTCCTGTCCGACTCTGTGACTCTACACCCTGTACCCTGCCAGGATCCTCTGTCTACGGAGTTCTCCAAACAAGAATACCGGCGTGGTTTCCCATGCCCTCCTACAGAGGATCTTCCCAACCCAGGTGTCAAACCGGATTCTCTTATGTCTCCTGAATTGGCAGGCGGGTTCTTTATCACTAGTGCCACTTGGGGAGACCTTGATCCTATTGCATAAGCAAAATTGTATCTTAACCTTTCTTAAGTTTTGTTATCAAAGTTACATTGGTTTCATAAAATTGTTTGGAAAATTTTCCAATAAGTTTTCTATCTTATTTGCTCTTACATCCACTTTTTATAGTCTCTTTTTGCAAAGAAGCACGTCATGAATTTCCCCGTTCTTCTTGTTTATTAATCTCTGCTTTTACCTTTATCAGGTCCATGGTTCAGTCTTTCTCCAGTTTCTCTGCTTGAGTTTTTTTCTTTTTCTTTTGGGGATTTTTCTAAGTGAGCTATAATACGCTCACACAGAGATGTACAAATATATGTATAAAGCTTGAATATGATCATCCAAGTCAATTCCATTTGCCTCTTGTAAGAAGAAAAAAAATAGTTAAATTGAACATTGTTCTATGGATAGTTGAGAAGGCACAACTTCTGTGTGTGGAGCAGAAATTCTGATGTATATGTGTTAAATTGATCTTAATGATTATGCATTTCAAAATATATTTGTATATATTCTTCTAATTATTTTAGAACTATTTTGGTTGCAAGTGAGAAATTCCACATGAACATTCTTAGAAGAAAGGAGGATTCATTGGCTATACGAATGGAATTCCTTTACTGGCAACCAAAAATTTCTAAATTCACTATAAGGCAGTCTAGGAAGATTTCTCAGTCTGTCTTCCATGTTACTGTTGTATTATTTTTGCCAACTTTGCCCTTTACTCAGTTCTGTGTAGATTTTAATTCTGTGTATGTGCTTTGGGTTTTTGTACATTCTTTTTCTCATTTCAATCAGTTTTCTCCCATTCGTATCTTTATGTCAGATGTCATTTCAGTTCTCTTCACAAAGAAATCATGTCCTTGGATATCTTTTTGAATATTTCCAGCAAATATGTTACAAAATTTTAATGTAGTTCTTAGTGACAACTTTTTCGCATATTAGGAACTTCCTTTGAATATTGAAAAGTGGTATTCCTTTGCCATATGCTATAGCATTTTTTCATGTGCACAGAATTTTTTCTGCCTGACCATGTTGGAATTTGTAGAACACTATTGTTTGAACCCTGGATTTTCCAATAGACTGAATGAATGTCCTTGACTATCCTCTAAAACAGTGCCTATTGACCAGGGAAGGTACCATTCCAGAAGGGAAATGCTGGGAGGGAGCTCAGCCTGGCAGGAAGGCAGGCAGAAGAATGTCCCTTCCAAAGACGCCCATGCCTTAATCCTTGGGATTTATGAATTTATTACATTAAATGGCAAAAAGAACAGATACGATGAAGGTAAGGGTCCTTGAGATGGAGAGATTATCCAGGGTTATGTTTAAAAGCAGAGAATCCTTCCATCTCTCCAAGCAATAGTCAAAGAGGGATATGATGATTGAGGGACCAGAGGGGTTTCCACAGCAAGGGCTCAACCCGTTGTTACTGACTGCTCCGTGGAAGGAAAGCTATGACAAACGTCGATAGCATATTAGAAAGCAGAGACATCACTGCCGACAAAGTCCGTATTGTCAAAGCTATGGTTTTTCCCAGTGGTCATGTATGGGTATGAGAGTTGGACCATAGAGAAGGCCGAATGCTAAAGAACTGATGCTTTCAAACTGTGCTAGAGAAGACTCTTGAGAGTCCCTTGGACTGCAAGGAGATCTAACAGTCAACCCTAAAGGAGATCAACTCTGAATATTCATTGGAAGGACTGTTGCTGTTGGTGAAATTAAAGCCCGATACTTTGGCCCCTGATGCAAAGTGCTGACTCATTGGAAAAGACACTGTTGCTGGGGAAGACTGAGGGCAAGAGGAGAAGGGGACAGCAGAGGATGAGATGGTTGGATGGCATCACCGACTCAAAGGACATGAGTTTGATCTAACTCCAGGAGGTTGTGGAGGACAAGGAAGCCTGGCAGTGCTGCAGCCCATGTGGTTGCTCAGAGTTGAACATGACTTAGCAAGTGAACAACAACAAAAGCAAGGATTATGGGGAGCTCATGCTCAAAAGGCCCAAACTCCCCTGGAGTGCTGCAATCCATGAGGCGGCAGAGAGTCAGACAAGACATAGCGTCCGAACTACAACAACAACTATATGTATATATAGGCTTGGCACGCTGCTGTCCACATCAACAGAAATTAACAAAACATTGTAAGTCAAATATGCTTCAATAAAAATTTAAAAAGATTCAGTCCATCATCATCAATAAAACAGTTGAAATTTCACCTGGGCTTTAGCCACTATTCTTCTCAATTAAAGTCTACAGGGCCCTTGCCATTCTTTCCTCCTTTTCTCTATCTTTATGAGCCTTTTAACAGGAATTTTTAAGTCAACCTATCACACATCTCTGGACAGTGCCTTTGTGAACCCAAATTGTAAACTGCTTTTAAAGGTAATATTTTAACCTAAGATATAGAAGTTAAATGAGAGAACAGTCTTATATACGGAATTTAGCTCTACTCCAGCGTTTCAGATATGCATTTTTTCTTGTCATAAGGCATATATAAATAAATTGATAATTGGATGTCAGGAGTTGTCTACAAATGCGACACTTTTCATGACACTACACAACTTGGAAGGGATAGCATTATATTTGAAGGAATAGGATTATGTCCTTTAAGTATCTTTGATAGAACAGTATTTCCACTTATGGTGTTTTGATGTGAATTTTAAATTCAATTGAATGTCTAGTTAATTGATTNCTTTTCTCCTTTGCTTTTCGCCTCTCTTCTTTTCACAGCTATTTGTAAGGCCTCCCCAGACAGCCATTTTGCTTTTTTGCATTTCTTTTCCATGGGGATGGTCTTGATCCCTGTCTCCCGTACAATGTCATGAACCTCATTCCATAATACAGTATAACATCTCACATCCTTCAGATGAGCCAAGTTAAATGGCAAGCTGCATGTTATTCCATATAATCATTTTTAACAACTGAACAATAGTTGAAAACAGGTGATCTTTGAAAGATCTGTGAGTTAGAAAGTAAATAGAAGCATAATATGTCAATTCGCCAGCTTCATGAGGCCAACTCATTTATAAGGAATTAGATTCCAATGAAGACCCATCAGTTAAAGATAACTACTGAAATCTGAAACAAAAGCACAGGAATGAAATATTGGTACTATCCCTAATATATCTAAGAAATGTTTCTTTTCATTGGAATATAACACTGTGGCAATTTGCAATGAAAATTACTCTATTCAGTCACCTATTAAACATTTGGTCGTATTATGCTGTACATTACTTGAGGCTTCATCCATAAGATAAAATTCCCAAAGTAATTTTTGTAACTGAGTCTCTAACTCTTTCATCACCCTCATCCCTGAATATGCATGACTTCCCATTACTGTTTATAGTTAGGACTTCTGTCTTTGCAGTATATGGGCACAAAAAGCTATGTTATATTTGCCCTGGGAGCTATAATTTTTAAGGCCCCTGTGCTTGTAAAATCTTTACCTTTATTATATTACTGTAATGTAGATTTTGGATTTTATAGAGGATCGCATATTGAGGGAGCATAGAGTTGTGCCAGTGAATGGTCTGAACTGTTAGTTCCATGATGTTGTGGCTTGTTAAAGCAACAGTTGGGGAGCTCATGCGTGTCACAGGCAATTGACCGGCTTCTGAGGTTGGCTTCTTTGTGCTTACCTTCATTCATGACTCTCCATATTTTACTCTTTCCTTGTATTAGAATTACCTCCCACTAGAGTAAGCAGAGTGTGTTTCCACACAGTGTTGATACTGGACTCAGCCCTGTGACTTGCCTTAGTCAATATAACACGGAAAGGAGTGCTGGTGTGCCAGTTTTGAGCTAAAGCCTTAAGAATTATCGAATGTTTCTATTTGTTCTTCTTGTAATTTTGCCCCCTACATGACCAGAACATGAACTGTGTGCCCCTGTGTAGCTGCTGGTCTGAGAATGAAGATGTGTGAATAGACCTGAATCCAGCCCAAAGTTTGGAGTCCAGCCTAGCCAAGCTTGGCCAAGCTCAGCCCAAGCGAGAGCATGTGAACCACAATCTGCAGTTCCTACATGAGAAAAAGAAATGCTTTTGTAAATCACTGAGATATTGGAGTTGTTTGATATGTAGCATTGTTGCAACAAAGGCTAATTAATGCCTCTTCCATTGTTGATGGTCCTCATCATTTGTCTTCCTGTGAGTGTGCTTAGGGCTTTTGGCTGGCTGTCCAAACGGATGGAAGCAACTGGAGCATGCCAAGGACTACATGAGACATTTTTGCTGGGAATTCCCCAGCTGGAAAGAGATGTTGCATACCTTCAATGTTCATATTTCAGTCATCATTTTGAAGGGCTTCTAGAGGGGCATTCAGCCTAAAAAGATGGTGATTTGGCTATGAACTATTCTCTATTGATGAGTTATAAGTCACCCATTCAGATTGTAAGGAATTCGGTGAAATACTCTTTCTTTTCCAACATGCATCTGGAGCATTTACATATTTGAGCAAGTATCTGGACTTTCTCATTGGATTAGCCTGTGAACCTAACTAAGCTTCTTCATTTGAGTGAACCAAGTGCTCATACTGTATGTATGCCAAGGCCTGCGGGTGGTGAACAGACTTTAGGAGAACCCCCAGTTATCCCTGCTTCCTGACGCAAGCGTCCTGTGTCATACCCTCCCTTTAAGTGTGGAAGGGACTTGTCACATGTTTCTAACAAAAGACATAGGGTCAAGGTGATGGAATATCACTTCCATGCTTGCTGCATAGGTTTGCGACATCTGCTTGTTAGGACACCCTCTCTTGCTGACTCTGATAAATCAGGCCGTTATGTGATGAGCTGCTCTTTGAAGAGGCCCACCAGGCAAGGAACTGAAGCCCTGGTCTTACACCTGGCAAGGAACTGAACTCTGGCAGTAAACATGTGAGCCTAGAAACAGCTCTTTCCCCAGTGAAGCCTTGAGGTGAGAACAAAGCCTCTGCCAACACCTTGATTTGCAAATGGGTGACAGATCCCAGATAACCTAGGAAAACCACTCACAGACTCGGGACCCACAGAACCTGTGAGATTATGAATGTTCCTTGTTCTAAGCAGCTATGTTTGTGGTAATTTGTTACACTGCAATAAGATGAATAGAACACTGTTCAACCATGTAGCAAGATAATGATTTCCATAATGTGATACAGATTTACTTTTATTCACAGCAAACATTTATTGAATACCTGCCAGATGCAAAGTGCCTAAAACTGCCAATACAGAGATGAGTAAGACATACTGTTCGCCCTTGAGGAGCTCACCATTGAGGCAAGGTCAGACATTCAAACATCTGGTCATCTCACAAGGCACGAACAGTATAGCAGCGGTATGAACTAAGTGATATAAGTCATGTTGCTCATTGATGCTTTTCTTGGCATATTCTAAGCCTGCACCTAGAAAAAAAATGAAAGAGTCCTGTATGGAATACAGATACCATAAACATGTTGAAAGGTCTTACCATGGAACCCTCTGCATGCACCTGACCAGCTATCCAATGGGCATCACTGCTGTCACAGAGAACAAAGGCTTCAAAGAAATGGCCTTATATGACTGTGATCATGATTCCTTCCACAAAACAATTGAAAATCAGCACTGATTATCTCCGTCCTATAAGTTCTTTCTCCTTATAGGATAATATTTTGGGATATGGTCCTTTCAAAGTAACAAAGTTAAGACCTTACTTTTAGTGCTATGCCATTTAGATATTGGGGCAGTACAACAAAAATATCTTTGATTTTTTGATGTCTGAAGTCCAGAATTTGCTGTTTTGTGCATGCAAACAATGAATCCCAATCATTATGGTTTTATCTAGAGTAATTAGCTCTTCCTACAGACTGCAGATGTTTTTTTTCTGATGAAGGCTCCAAATATAAAATAAAAAACAATATCTATTTTTAATTGAATCATTAAATAGCTTACTTAACAGTGGATTATCTCAATTAATGCTCACAACAACCTGATAAATTAAAAACTATTGTTGCCCCACCTCACAGATGGAACTGGAGTCACAGACTGAGTGGTTTAAGCAACTTGATTGAGATTCCATTATTATCAGGCAAGGAGAACTGGGTTTGAACTTGAACCGTTCTACTCCTGGTCCTGTGCACTTAACCTCCTGTCTATAGTGCTTCCTAATGCCTCTGACTGCTCTGAGATTTTTAAGGGCAACTTTGAGTATCAGTTCAGTTCCGTCGCTCAGTCATGTCCGACTCTTTGTGAACCCATGGACTGCAGCACGCCAGGCCTCCTTGTCTATCACCAACTCCCAGAGTTTACTCAAACTCATGTCCATCGAGTTGGTGATGCCATCCAACCATCTCATCCTCTGTCATCCCCTTCTCCTCTTGCCCTCAATCTTTCCCAGCATCAGGGTCTTTTCCCCTGAGTCTGCCCTTCACACCAGGTGGCCAAAGTATTGGAGTTTCAGCTTCAACATTAGTCCTTCCAATGAACACTCAGGACTTTGAGCATGGGTGATAATAAAAAGCATAATGCTGCAAACACAGGCCTTGCACTCTCAAAATAGTTGACGTACCTAATAGATCCATAAATGCTGACATCATTTCCAAGGGCGTGTGCATTGATTTATTTGTGTTTCAACATTTTATCCAGACAGTCTTTCATGAGATTATCCCCATAACAATTTAGTTAACAGAATATAATGTTACATATTATATCAGGTATGCAGCTTTCAAAAAGAGATTTTAAAAAATTCAGTGGCTTCAATAAGGTAGAAATATCTTTACCTCTGATTTAAAGGTCAAGGGTTAGTCAAGGCTGGGCAGGCAGCGCTCTGTGAGACAACTCAGGGATGCAGTTTCCTTCCATCTTGGTGCTCTGCCTCTTAAAGGTTGGGTTGGCACTCCATCTGTGTGCCAGCTGGCATGAATGGAGAAAAGGCAGTTTAGGGCAAGGTACTTCCTTTAAGCAAGTATTGTGCAAATTGTACACATTGTCACCTGTAGGCTCCACGATGAAAACAAAGTCCCATGACCAAACCCAGCCACAAGGCAGAATGGGAAATGTAGTCTTCAGACAGGTGGCCCTGAGCCCAGCTAAAACTCAACTCCAGTGAAAGAAGCGGAAAATAAATTTGGAAGGAAAGAGGAACCAGCCGCTTACCATACGTAGATATGTTGACCCTACATATATCAATTTCTGGTTTCTGCATTGGGGTGTGTGTGGGTAGGCTGTCTTTTGAATAATATCTACAATTAGAAGGCAAGTTAAAATGACTTTAAAGCTTGATATCTGATCAATTATTTTTGTGCATGCTGATAATCCTGCCTCTTTAATAACAGGGTTAGTAAATGGATAGTTGCTTTATATTAGGTGAGAACATTCTGAAATTATGTATAAGATTTGTTGAGTAATGAAAGGAATGCTGTGAGCACGGATTGTTCGGCCGCCAAGTATTCCTCTCCCAATCTGACAAATGTGTGTGTATGTGTGTGCTCAGACACGCCCCACTCTTTTTGACCCCGTGGACTGCAGCCCACCAAGCTCCTTTGTCCATGGGATTTTCCAGACAAGAATATTGGAATGGGTTGCCATTTCCTCCTCCAGGGGATCTTACCGACCCAGGGACCAAAACTGTGTCTTTTGCATCACCTGCATTGTCAGACAGATTCTTTACCACTGTGCCACCTGGGAAGCCCTAATCCGACAAATAGCCATGAGCTTCCCTGTTCTACCCCTTGCGGTTGTCTGTGGGTGAGGGGGATACTTCACAAGTGCCTTCTAAGGAAGGCAACCTTAAGTAGTTCTCTCTGCATGCAACTACTCAGGCTTGGTATTACCATGGTGTAGATTCCATCTGACGACCTCAGCTCTGGGGCCCCAATAACACTGTTGCCATAATCTTGGCTCTCTGTGCACTAATACTGAATAGAAATATGGATATAGAGTTTTGGGAGAGAAAATGAGCAGCTTTATTTCTTTGCCTAGTAAAGAAAGCACAAGCCTACTAGCACCTCAAGAACTGTGTCCCACACCCTTCCCTGGGGAATTAAGAGAGGTTTTATAGCTGGGGCTCATGGTGTGGGGTACGTGATAGTGATCAAAGTAATGAAGGTCTTACTTTATTCCTCTTGCTGCAGAGTTTTGAAACTGCCACTATTGATGTCGGGCAACTTGGTGACTTGGTCTGTTTTCTCTGGGGTTATTGGCCCGTGGCCTTCCTTCTGAAAGGAAGAATGCCTTCCTTCTGAAAGGAAGAATTCTATAGGAGATTGTTACAAGGGAGTGTGGGGGAATGTGAACAGCAAGTGAAGGGTATAACTCACGTAGTTTAAGGAACTTTGTGAAAGATAAGCCTTGCGAGTGCAGTGAATTGGTAGTAGTTAAATAAAACTAGGCTTGCTTAACTCTTTCGGGCCTGCTGATGCTGTTTTTCCAGCCTGTTCATTGTTTCCTTATTTTCCTTTTTTATCAGAAAAGTCTCATTTCTAGTTTAGAAAAAGTCTCATTTCTATTTTTGCTGCAACAGCATGACGTGTTTCTTCCTGTTTGTCCTCAGAGACTAGAAACGGTTTCTAGCCTGATGAGACCCTGACTGATGAGATGGCCTATACCATTGGGTTTTTACAATTTTAGCTATGCACAAAGACTAACTCGGTTCAGTTCAGTTGCTCAGTCGTGTCCGACTCTTTGTGACCCCATGAATCGCAGCACGCCAGGCCTCTCTGTCCATCACCAACTCCCGGAGTTCACCCAAACTCATGTCCGTCGAGTCCGTGATGCCATCCAGCCATCTCATCCTCTGTCGTCCCCTTCTCCTCCTGCCCCCAATCCCTCCCAGCATCAGAGTCTTTTCCAATGAGTCAACTCTTCGCATGAGGTGGCCAAAGTATTGGAGTTTCAGCTTTAGCATCAGTCCTTCCAAAGAACACCCAGGACTGATTTCCTTTAGAATGGACTGGTTGGATCTCCTTTAGCTGCCTTTTAATCCCAATTCTCAATTCTCTCAGAAAAGAGAAACTGATTGGCCTTGTTCATTTCAGGTTCTTGATGGGGATTTGAGGTGGGGAGAAGAGAGAGATGATTGAAGGTTGGTTGGAAATATTTATTATGAACTACATGAACAGCCCCCATAGTATCTGCTATAGGAATACATGGGGAGGGGGAGACTCAAATGGCCCATGTTTAGTAATTTTTATTATTAACATAACAATCTTTATTATATTCTCAATTATCTTCGTAGTCAAAATAACTGTTAATCTTTCTTATCTTCTTAGTAGCGAAAGGCTTTAAGCATGTTGTTATCTCTACCTGAGGTTAGCTGCCTTTTAACAATGGGTCTGGCAGATGGAAAGGATTTCAAAAAAATGTAAAATACCAGAGAATGAGAGAAGTTAGATTTTTTTTGAGATGATTCGTATCTCTGACCTGTAGCTCTAGCCTGAGGGTGGGCCAGGTGAAATCCTAGAATGGGGGTAGGTTTCAGTTCAGGCCCTCAGGAAGGGAGACACCAAGACGGGAGTGGATGTAGAAAAATCTGAGAGAAGAGCAGTGAAGGATAAAAGGAAGGAAGCAGAGGCAGGGGAGGGACAACAATACTGCAGGTATGGCACCTGTGAAAGTTCAAAGGGCAGGAGGGGAAGCTTAATTAAGAAAGCCCCAAGACTACAGGCAGTTCTGGGACAGTTTGGCCAGACCTGTGGGGAATCCTTGAGCCAAAGCCACACGTTAGAGGACCCCTGCCTGAGTTGCGCTGCTGTGCAGTCAGTGACGGACAGGGGGAGGGTGGTCTCATCAACACAGTGAGGGGTCCGAGGGCAGAGTCTTACCTAAGTCATACAGGGGAAGGATTGTTCTTTGCCTTAAGCTATTTCCCCAGAATACCAACAGGTGGGGGGATTTCCTAATAGTTTCTGTTTTCCCTGACTACAGGTTCCGGTAAATTTCAATGTTGTCACTGCAAAGCCTGTTTTTAAGGCCTAGACTTGGAACAGACTTTTTTTTTTAATTGTTGAAAGCAGTGACAAGTCTAGCCCAGATTCAAGAGGAGATTACACAAGAGCATGACTCCTAGGGAGGCATGGTTCTGTGTAGGCCACCAAAATAACAGTGTTCTTCAGATTCTGAACCTTGGACTAGATACAGTGAAATGTTACTGGCATATCTGAGGTGGCAGCTGCAATTGTTGGGTGGGATCCATCCACAGGTGTATCCACTGGTAGGTGCAGAGAAGAGCCCATCAACATTGCAAACACATGAGAGGAGGCTGTGATCTTCCTGCTTCTCAGAAGCCCTTGTTAACAGTTTCGTGCGTGTGTAGGTGTGTGTGTATTTGTTCAGCAGCTCAGTCGTGTAAAGCCCTCCAGGCTTCTCTGCCCATGGAATTTTCCAGGCAAGAATACTGGAGTGGGTTGCCATATCTTATTCGATCAACATTTATCCCAACAGGGGTTCTATTGCTGAACATCACCTCAATATTCACTGGTTTAACAGTAATGATGACTCATCTAGCCAGAGCTACCAGTTAGTTTTTACATTTTATTTTTTCCTGATTAAATCTGGCACAAGGAACTCGCTTAACCTGTCCTGCTTTGATAACCAAATGCGCTGACAGTGAGGGGACTCCCCTTAAGGGGAGGGTCTGTCAGTTCTCCAACAAAGGTCTTCCACCAGGGACCTTCCTCTGAAGCCAGCTAACCTTTGGAAATCTGACCTTTTTCTGCCTTGGTTTTCAGGACTCAACACTATCAATTTCCATTAGGCTCTTTGTGAAGATATGTAATAAAAGACCATAAATCTCTGTAACTAGGTGAAGCATTTACCACCCTAATTAGCAATACCATTCCAAGCCTTTTCATTCAAAGGCTTTCAAATTGGGGAAGCAAACAAACAGCATCCCGCAGTTTAAATCTTGACTAAAAGCAAGTGGAGGACAACAAAGCCTAGGATTTAGTCAGTCCTTAAGCCTTTGCGGAGATATCACAATGCTAAAGACATATACTGCCCTACGTCATGAGGTAACATAAAACCCAAGCCTACTACTGTGGTTTGTAAAAAAAAATAACGTCTATTATTTCTCTACGGGTTATTCTAAAGTGAGCAGTGAAGTGAAAGTCGCTCAGTCGTGTCCGACTCTTGAGACTCGAAGGCCTGCAGCCCGCCAGGCTCCTCTGTCCATGGGATTGTCCTGGCCAGAATACTGGAGTGGGTAGACTTCCCCTTCTTCAGGGGATCTTCGTGACCCAGGGATGATACCCAGGTCTCCGGCACTGCAGGCGGATTCTTTACCAGCTGAGCCACCAGGGAAGCCCCATACTAAGGCAGGTATGCACAAACTACTAATGACTCCCAAAGCAGAGTAGGGTACATCTCAGAGAGGAAGTGACAGAGTGGCTGGGTATTGAAGCATGACTAGGAGTCCACAGGCCACAGGAGATGCAAATTCTCAGGCAGGAGGGCCAGCCTTTCAGACGCCCCACCCTGGGAAGGTGGCGGTGAGCATGAGGGTCTGACATCCCGGGGGCGGATTCTCAGCCTCGAGCTGCGCGCCAGCAGAGCGGGGTGGTGTGGAAGGTGTGGAAGATAAAGAGGGCCTAGGGAAGGAAGGGAAAGGGGAGGAAAAAAAAAAACGAAACGAGACGTCCCGCGCATGCGCGCCGGCAGCCGCGGCGGACGGCTCAGCCCGCGGACCCCGCTCAGCCTCGCGTCGCGCGCGCGCAGTGTGCCGGCCCGGCGGGCGCATGCGCACTAGAGCGCGGGCGCCCGCGGCGCGGGGTGCTTAGAGGTGGAGCGCGCCGAGGGCGCGCGGCGGGGTCCCTGTTCCCTCTCTGGTCGGGTCAGGCGCGGCCAGTCCCGCGAGCTCCCGGCAGAGGCTGGGGGAGAGAGAGAGAGAGGGCAGGAGGACTCAGGGCGTAGGAGCCGGGGAGCCCTCCCGCGCCACAGGTAACGCCAAAGGACGCCGGCGCTGACGGCCGTGAAGCAGCTCGGGCGCCCCGGGCGCTCCGCCCTCCTCCAGTGCAGCCCCCGCGGGCAGTCGCTCCCGCCGGCCTCCCCTCAGCGTCTCCGGACGCGTCCCGCCCCGCCTCGCGCCGCCGCCGCCGCCTTCCCCCGGGCGGGCCTGAGGAGTCGCCGCCGCGACGGGGGCCGCAGCGCCCCCCGCGTGTGCGTGTCCCGGGCGGGTCGGGGGGCGGGAGACGAGGCTCCCTCGCCCCGGGGCGGCGGGGCTGAGGCGCTTGCCGCCCGCCTCCCCGCCCGGTGGGGTCTCGGGCGCGACCAGGCTGAGCGCCGCTGCAGAGCCGGGCTCCACTTCCTCCTTGGTCCATTTCCTGGTACCTTTCGGTCCCTTCGCGGGCCGGCAGCCAGACGGGCTGGGAGCCCCCAAACCTGGTAAAATGCATTCTCCAGAAGAGAGGAAAGCTTTCCCCCACCTCTCAGGAGGGAAACGTGAGCTTGTTTGAGTACGACTTAAGTTTCCTTAACCTGTAGGAACATGCAAGTTGAGGCCTTTCAGGATGTGAGAAAAACTGCACAGGGTGAACACTGATTTTTTTAATTTTTTTGTAACACCCCATCCCACCCGCCTCCTTTTTCCTGGAGAAAGGAGCTCAAACCTCTATAACAATTTCTTGATTCTACAGGTGACCTAAAATTTGTTCCGTACTAGCTATTAAATAGTTTCGATTATAGGATATATGTGTAAAGTTCACATCTTTTAGATTTTTTGGGGGGAATAGTTTTCTGGAAAGTTTAACTAGCCAACTCCAAATTCTAAATACTGAAATTTTAGAATGCGGGTTGCACAACTCACCCGGTCTGCCACCAACATAAAGATCTGGATCAGTAAGAAAAAATAAGAAACAGGGTGTCATATGTCGGGGTTATATAATAGCACATCAGTGATATATTATTATACTTGTACGGCGACAAACATGCGTCTATGACTGTCGTAATTCACATCCGTAACAACTTTCATTTGAAAACTCGTAGAAACTATGGTGGCTATTTCTTAAATTAAATACATGATTAACAGAATTTGAAAAGACTAAGGGACAGAACCATCAAAAGTATAAAATAGAGATTTAAGTCGACATTTGACGTCGTAAAAAGATGTCAACAAACGACATCTCAGGACATCTCGTCAAGAAGAGTTTGAAATTACACAGACCCTTAGGGAACTCCGAGGACAAACTTTTACGTTTAAGTCTAAGTCATCTAGACACAACGTCGAACTATAAAATACAAAGAATATTTGATGAACTCCGACCTCCTCCTTGGTAAGAACTCATCGTTCCCACATATAATGAACAAACGATTCTTTACTTTATATAGTTACTTATTTCACAGAAAATCATTAACTGAAAACAACATCGCCACCGAACTTCAGTTTCTGTTTACCGTCCTACTTGACTCTCTCGAACGAAACCCTTTAGGGAAACGTCTTTTCGGTTCAGGGCCAGGGTCCCCTCCCCTATCGTCTTGACCCTCGCGAGGGAGCGGATCCTCCTCACGGCCGTGGCAGACCCGCACGACACGACGGACGCAACGGCCCGGACGTGCACAAGGCGCCTTCTTCAGGAGAACGAGTCGTCACCCACCCACCTAAAAATCAGTTGTATTTCTGACGTAGTATGAGAAACCCTACTTTCAAAGAAAATAACCACCTGTTTAACTCACACACGAGGAAGACAGTGAATGAGTTTACGTCGGAGTCGACTCATTGTGTACGGACTCGGAACCTTCGTTTGAACACTTTTTAAACCTCAGAGGTGGACAACTAAAAGGGATTTATAATTTTTTTACTTTAACTTCCCAAATGTAATTTTTTCATTAACTTTTCAGTATCAACAGTGTCCATTGAACTATATCAAGTACATGTATTTTTACCAAGAACTTCACTTCATTTCACTTCACGTCAGAGAGTCAGCACAGGTTGAGAAACGTTGGGGTACCTGACATTTGATGGTCCGAGGAGACAGGTACCCTAAAAGGTCCGTTCTCACGACCTCACCTAACGGTAATTTTTACCAAGAATTCAAATCTTTTTGAAATACCTTCATATTGTAGTTGATGAAAATCGTGACACTAAAAATGTTAAAAGTAAGAGTAGAAATGACAACAAAGAAAAGAACAATTTATAATACTGTCATGAAAAAAAGAAGGGTCAAAATAACTGTATTAACTATTTGTCGTGCATTTCTTATACGGACGTTACACCCTCCGAACCCAAGGTACCCTAGGTTGGGAAGATCCCCTGGAGGAGGGCATGGCAACCTACTCCAGTATTCCTTCCTGGAGAATCCCATGGACAGAGGAGCCTGGTGGGTTACAGTCCATGATGTTACAAAGAGTCAGACATGATTGAGTGACTAACACATTATATAAATTTAAGGTGTAGTGCATAATGATTTGACTTACATCATGAAGTGATTATTACAATAAGTTTAGTGAACATACATCATCTCATATAGATATTTAAGAAATAGAAAAAAAATTTTTTTCGTTGTGATGAGACCTGTTAGGATTTATTCTCAACAGCTTTCCTGTGTAATGTAAAACAGTGTTAACTATATTTATCATGTTGTACATTATAGCCCTAGTACTTACTTATCTTATAACTGGATGTTTGTACCTTTTGTATGTCTTCATCCAATTCCCCCGTCCCTCTACTCCTGGCTCTGTTAACCACAAAGCTTGATCTCTTTTTCTGTAAGTTTATTTTTTAAGTATAATTGACCCGCAACACTGTTGTTACCTATTACACAACATCTAGTTGCAATATATCACCCTACAAAGATATTACATAGTTATTAACTATATTGCTCACACTGTCCATTTAAATGATTTTGCAACTGGAAACTTGTACCTCTTAATCTCTCTCCCTGTTTCATTCCTCTTCCCACCTCCCTTGCAACCACCTATTTGTTCTCTGTATGTATATACCTCTGTTTTGATTTTGTTAAAAATCAAATGTTTGTTCATTTAATTTTATTAGGTTTGCTCATTTGTTTTTTAGATTTCACAGTATAAGTGAAATCATGCAGTATTTGTCTTTCTCTGACTCATTTCACTTAGCATAGTACTTTTCAGGTTATTTTGAATGGCGGGATTCCTTTTCATGGCTCAGTAATATTCCATTAGTGTTTTTGTTTTCTTCAGATAAATATCCTGGAGTGGGATTGCTGGATCTTTGGTACCTTTAATTTTTTGGATTCCTCAAGGGTTCCTTTTTTCCCCCATCCTCACCGACACTTGTTATTTGTTGTCTTTTTGAATATAGCTGTTCTGACTGATGTGAGGAGATATTTCAATGTGGTTTAGATTTGCGTTTCTCTAATGATTAGTGATGTTGAACA
This sequence comes from Cephalophus harveyi, assembly GCA_006410635.1. Lineage (NCBI taxonomy): Eukaryota > Metazoa > Chordata > Mammalia > Artiodactyla > Bovidae > Cephalophus > Cephalophus harveyi. Next base: position 6,467 of record SJYT01037212.1, on the reverse strand, counting down.
TGTTTTCATTTCCCTGTTGGCTGTATCATCTTTGGAAAAAAAAAATCTGTTGAGCTCTTGTGTACATGTTTTGATCAGGTTGTTTGCTTTTAGATACTGAATTGTACGGGCTCTTTTTAAGTTTTGGGTATTACACCCTGTTTCAGATATATGATTTAGAAATATTTTCTGTTCATTAGGCAGCATTTTCATTTTATTAATAAATGTGATTTTGCCCCTCCTACCATCTTGTTGGGGCTTCTCTTTTGTCCTTGGACATGAGGTATCTTTTTTTGGTGGGATCCAACATTCTCCTGTTGATGATTGTTCAGTGGTTAGTTACAATTTTGGAATTCTCACAGGAGAAGATGAGCCCATACCACTTCCACCATCTTGGTAGCTCTGACTTATCTGACAGCTAGAGTGGTGGTATAGACCAAGAAGAGAAGGATGTAATAGAGGAAACTCTGGAAGACTGGTGTACTGGCATGGCAATCTTCTGACAGATACTTGCTGGTCAAGCTAATCCCACAGATAAGGAGGGATAACATCTGGCCTAGAGCCACAGAGATTACCACCCCCTCCTCAGCACTTTGCAGCTCCTCTGGCGCATGCTGGCCAGGAGTGAGGCAGACAGGCTCTGGCTGCTGTGCCGCTTCCCTCCGCCAGCAGGTGCTTGACGGTGGTCACCTCATGGTTCAGTGAGGACCATCTCCACAGAGGCGCGGCGTGGTGGTGATAAGAACGTCTGTGCTGGGGAACTGTGTGGAGGACCCGGTCCGGCAGCCATGGACTGAAGAGGCGGTGCTGCTGGCCAAGCAGCAAGGCACTGGTCATGGCAGACACCCTCTTCCCACAGCTCAAAAGAGGGCTCTACACAGGGACATCACCAGATGGTCAATACAGAAATCAGATGGAGCCAAAAGTGGAGAAGTTCTACACTGTCAGCAAAAATGAGACCAGGAGCTGACGGTGGCTCAGATCATGAACTCCTTATTGCAAAATTCAGACTTAAATTGAAGAAAGCAGAGAAAAATACTAGACCATTCAGGTACAACCTAAATCATACCCTTTATGATTATACAGTGGAAGTGACAAATAGATTACAGGAATTAGATCTGATAGATGGTCTGAGGAATGGAAGTTCGTAACACTGTACAGGAGAAGGTGACCAAAACCATCCCCAAGAAGAAGAAGTGCAAAAAGGCAAGATGTTTGTCTGAGGAGGCCTTACAAATACTGAGAAAAGAAGAAACCTGAAAGGCAAAGGAGAATAGGAAACATGTATCCATCTGAGTGAGTTCCAAAGAATAGCAAGGAGAGAGAAAGCTTTCCTCAGTGATCAGTGCAAAGAAATAGAGGAAAACAATAGAATAGGAAAGACTAAAGGTCTCTTCAAGAAAATTACAGATACCAAGGGAACATTTCATGCAAAGATGGACATGTTAAAGAACAGAAATGGTATGGACCTAACAAAAGCCCAGATATTAAGAAGAGATGGCAGGAATACACAGAAGAACTATACAAAAAGAGATCCTAATGATACACATAACCACCATGGTGTGATCACTCACCTAGACCCAGACATCCTGGAATGCGAAGTCAAGGGGGCCTTAGGAAGTATCACTTCAAACAAAGCTAGTGGAGGTGATGGAATTCCAGTTGAGCTATTTCAAATCCCAGAAGATGGTGCTGTTCAACTGCTGCACTCAATGTGCCAGCAAATTTGGAAAACTCAGCAGTCGCCACAGGATGGGAAAAGGTCAGTTTTCATTCCAATCCTAAAGAAAGGCAATGCCAAAGAATGTTCAAACTACTGCACGATTGCACTCTTCTCACACGTTAGCAAAGTAATGCTCAGAATTCTCCATGCCAGGCTTAAACAGTATATGAACTGTGAACTTCCAGATGTTCAAGCTGGATTTAGAAAAGGCAGAAGAACCAGAGATCAAATTGCCAATATCCGATGGGTCAGAGAAAAAGCAAGAGAGTTCCAGAAAAACATCTGCTTCATTGATTATGCTGCTGCCTTTGACTGTGTGGCTCACAACAAATTGTGGAAAATTCTTCAAGAGAAGAGAACACCAGACCACCTGACATGCCTCCTGAGAAACCTGTATGCAGATCAAGAAGCAACAGTTAGAACTGAACATGAACAATGGAATGTTTATGCTGCAGCCTTTGACTGTGTGGCTCACAACAAATTGTGGAAAATTCTTCAAGAGAAGAGAACACCAGACCACCTGACATGCCTCCTGAGAAACCTGTATGCAGATCAAGAAGCAACAGTTAGAACTGAACATGAACAATGGAATGGTTCCAAAATGGGCAAGTAGTATGTCAGGGCTGCATATTGTCACTTTTTTTTTTTTAACCTATATGAGAGTACATCATGCGAAATGTTCTGCTGCATGAAGCACAAGCTGGAATCAAGATTGCTGAGAGAAATATCAATAATCTCAGATTTGCAGATGACACCAGCCTTATGGCAGAAAGCGAAGAGGAACTAAAAACTGTCTTGATGAAAATGAAAGATGAGAGTGAGAAAGCTGGCTCAAAACTCAACCTTCAAAAAACTAAGATCATGGCATCTGGTCCCATCACTTCATGGCAAATAGATGGTGGTAACAGTGGGCTCGACAAAGGACAGAAATGGTCTGGACCTAACAGAAGCAGAAGATATTAAGAAGAGGTGGCAAGAATACACGGAAGTACTGTACAGAAAAGATCTTCATGACCCAGATAATCATGATGGTGTGATCACTAATCTAGAGCCAGACATTCTGGAATGTGAAGTCAAGTGGGCCTTAGAAAGCATCACTATGAACAAAGCTAGTGGAGGTGATGGAATTCCAGTTAAGCTGTTTCAAATCCAGAAAGATGATGCTGTGAAAGTGCTGCACTCAATATGCCAGCAAATTTGGAAAACTCAGCAGTGGCCACAGGACCGGAAAAGGTCAGTTTTCATTCCAATTCCAAAGAAAGGCAATGCCAAAGAATGCTCAAACTACCACACAATTACACTCATCTCACACGCTAATAAAATAATGCTCAAAATTCTCCAAGCCAGGATTCAGCAATACGTGAACCGTGNATGGGAAATAGATGGGGAAACAGTGGAAACAGTGTCAGACTTTATTTTTTGGGGCTCCAAAATCACTGCAGATGGTGACTGCAGCCATGAAATTAAAAGATGCTTACTCCTTGGAAGAAAAGTTATGTCCAACCTAGATAGTATATTCAAAAGCAGAGACATTACTTTGCTGACTAAGTTCCGTCTAGTCAAGGCTATGGTTTTTCCTGTGGTCATGTATGGATGTGAGAGTTGGACTGTGAAGAAGGCTGAGCGCCGAAGAATTGATGCTTTTGAACTGTGGTGTTGGAGAAGACTCTTGAGAGTCCCTTGGACTGCAAGAACATCCAACCAGTCCATTCTGAAGGAGATCAACCCTGGGATTTCTTTGGAAGGAATGATGCCAAAGCTGAAACTCCAGTACTTTGGCCGCCTCATGAGAAGAGTTGACTCATTGGAAAAGACTGATGCTGGGAGGGATTGGGGGCAGGAGGAGAAGGGGACGACCGAGGATGAGATGGCTGGGTGGCATCACGGACTCGATGGACGTGAGTCTGAGTGAACTCCGGGAGATGGTGATGAACAGGGAGGCCTGGCGTGCTGCGATTCATGGGGTCGCAAAGAGTCGGACACAACTGAGCAACTGAACTGAACTGGAGTCTGGCATGCAGTGGTTGCTCATTAAATCTGTTTCAATGAAAAGTATCTAAAGATAATATCATTAAGTCATTTTCTCTGTTGCATGTGGTATCTGTGGTTGACTTAATGAAAATGTTTAGTAATTGCAGATTTATTATTTTTTTAAAAACTCAGTCGCCTAGGAAAGGTGGTTATTGGATTAAATTTTTGAAACAAAATGATTTGAAATAGTCATTACAGATGGTTGCAAATTCTCATAAATTTGTGTTGACAAGAATGCTGATCTTGACCTTTTATGGGTCATAAAGTCCTCATTTAGAAGAATGTTTTACTTTTTAAAAATTGATTGGATTTTTTGTTTGTGATAATTATGATAAAGTAGTTGTGGTATATCTGTCTAGAGAAAGTGCTGTGGTGAGTGACTATCTTAGGTCAAGTAATCACAGTATGGTAATCTAGATGACCGTAGAAAAAAGATCCCCCCCCCACCAACCCTATTAGAAAAAGTGATGGTTACTGTGGAAATTTTACAAAAATGAGTGATGAAAAATAATCCCCTGGGACCTCCCTGGTGGTCCAGTGGTTAAGACTTTGCTTTCTAATGTAGGGGTGCAGGTTCGATCCCTGGTTCTGGAGCTGAGATCCCACATGCCTTGTGGCCAAAAACCCAAAATACTACCCAGAAGCAGTATTGTAACAAATTCAATAAAAACTTTAGAAATGGCCCACATGGAAAAAAAAAATCTTAAAAATAAAGTCACCTGCACTGTTGGATAATTCTTAAAGTTCTCTTCAGGGTTAGGGTTATAATGTTTTGAGAGAGGCTGGAAATTAAGTCAGGTTTGTAGCCCAAGTACTGTTTAGAAAGCCAAGTAACAGATGTTGATTAGTGGAAATGTTTGATGTTTTAGTATTACTAAACATTTTGCCCCTAAGTAAGATAAAAAGGTTGAACTAAAAGTAATGAGGTCTCCACTTGTAAATAGTGGGTCTTCAGAATAATTAGAGGAGTGAGGAGTAAGCTCCCACGTCTCCTCTTAGGGGGAGGCACACCTGCCTTCTGATGGGATTGGTGGTGATTCAGCACTGCGTGAAGACTGAGCCCGCTCACAAGCTCTGGCTGCCAAGGCATGCACTCCATTTGCTGACAGCCAATGGGGACCGAGTCAGCCCCTTCAGAGGTTCTCAGGATGCTGCCTTTGAAGTTTCAGAAATCCAAGAGGAGTTACTGACATTGCGTCTCTTGCCGTCTTGGGGTGAGATAGTGGATAGATTGCCCTGGACCCTTGGTTGGATTTGGGAGTGAAAGTGGATTTGGTAGGAGATGGAAGATGGTAACTCTGTTGGGTTTTGTCTGCTGCGTTCATTAAATTAGACTTCTTTTTCTTTTTTTAGCATTTTATTTATTTATGTTTGGCTCTGATGAGACTCTGCTGCTGTACAGGCTTTTCTCTAGCTGCGGTGAGTAGGGGCTGCTCTCTTGTTGTGGAGTACAGGCTCTAGGGTCCGTGGGCTTCTGTTCTTTCGATCCCCATGTGCTGGAGGACAGACCCAGTAGGTGTAGCACAGGGGTTAGTTGCTGTGTGACCTGTGGGATCTGCTGGACCAGGGATCAAACCTGTGTCTCCCGCATTGCTGAGAGGATTCTTTACCACTGAGCCACCAGGGAAGCCCTGGACTTATTTTTCTTCATGAAGTCCAAGAGTCTTGTGATAAGAATGCTCATTTTGATAGGTTGGTGGGTATGGTATATGAAGGCTTGGGATGAATTGCCTCCTTTCTCCAGTCTTCATTTCTCTTAACTAATTTAGGGTTATTTCAATTTCTTTATCGTGTGTTGTGTGTATGTATATAGTAGCTATACACAGATAAACATGCATACATGTAGATAATTCCCATTTTCTTCAACTGAAAATGGTTCTTGGTATTCTGTTGCTTGTGTTTGTTTTTCATTTAGTTTTTAATATTGGTGCTCTTCCAATAACTCTTCCACATACTTTTTGATCACTTCATACTCTTTCATTGTTTGAATGGATTGTAAGTACTCCTCCATTCTTGGACACCTAGCTTCCTCTCAGTCTTCCTGACAAGAAGTGATGCACTGAAATTATACATGCTCAGTCACTAAGTTGTATCCAACTGTGTGACGCCATGGACTGTAGCCCACCAGGCTCCTCTGTCCATGGAATTCTCCAGGCAAGAATACTGGAGTGGGTTGCCATGCCCTCCTCCAGGGGATCTTCCCAACCCATGGATTGAACCCATGACTCCTTCATTGGCAGGTGGATTCTTGACCACTGAGCCACCTGGGCACTGAACATTATTGTAGCTCATATTTAGGAAAAACTGATAATCACAATGGTGTGATCACTCACCTAGAGCCAAACATCCTGGAATGTGAAGTCAAGTGGGCCTTAGAAAGCATCACTGTGAACAAAGCTAGTGGAGGTGATGCAATTCCAGTTGAGCTATTTCAAATCCTGAAAGATGATGCTGTGAAAGTGCTGCACTCAATATGCCAGCAAATTTGGAAAACTCAGCAGTGGCCACAGGACTGGAAAAGGTCACTTTTCATTCCAATCCCAAAGAAAGGCAATGCCAAAGAACGCTCCAACTACCGCACAATTGCACTGATCTCACACGCTAGTAAAGTAATGCTCAAAATTCTCCAAGCCAGGCTTCAGCAATATGTGAACCGTGAACTTCCAGATGTTCAAGCTGGTTTTAGAAAAGGCAGAGGAACCAGAGATCAAATTGCCAACATCTGCTGGATCAT
>SJYT01037188.1:161137-174374 GCA_006410635.1 Cephalophus harveyi | reverse complement strand
GAAACTCCAGTACTTTGGCCACCTCATGCGAAGAGTTGACTCATTGGAAAAGACTCTGATGCTGGGAGGGATTGGGGGCAGGAGGAGAAGGGGACGACCGAGGATGAGATGGCTGGATGGCATCACTGACTCAATGGATGTGAGTCTGAGTGAACTCCGAGAGATGGTGATGAACAGGGAGGCCTGGCGTGCTGCGATTCATGGGGTCGCAAAGAGTCGGACACAACTGAGCGACTGAACTGAACTGAACTGAGTAGCATTCTTCTTCAATTCCTTACCCCTTCTGACCATGTCCCCAAATTCTGGAGGTGCTCTCTATATTGCCCACAAAGATAGCAAATGTGCGTTAGAATCTGAAAGTGCTAGAAGACTGGAGGGAAGAGGAACTGAATTTATACTGTCCTGAAACAAATTTGGTCATACAGAAGCTGTCTCACGTGATTCTTTTATGTCTGATGCAGCTCAAGTATACAGATACCTGATCCCCTGGAATCTGTGGTAACAGAGCTCCTAACAGCTTGACTGGCTTAAATAGCAGTCATTTATTTCTTATAGTTCTTGAGGCTAAGAAGTCCAAGATTAAGGTGCCAACAGATTCTATTTCTAGTGAGAGCTCTCCTCCTGGCTGGCAGACAGTGGGCTTCTTGGAGAGAGAGGGGTGAGCTCTAGTCTCTTCCCATTCTTAAAAAGGCACTAATTCCATCACAGGGGCCCCTCCCTCATGACCTCATCTAAACCTAATTATGTCCCTAAAGCTGCTCCTCCAACCACCATCATATTAGTAAGTAAGATTTCAAACTATGAATTTGGGGAGGACACATACATTGAGTCCATAGCAAATACCACTGGGTTCTTTTGTACCAGGTATTTTCTATTAAATGGGGAAATGGTAGATGGGTTTTGGGACTCATACAACTGTTTTGGTACAGAGCCCAAATGAATTCTAGAACAGAGAGGTTTGTTTCTAACCAGCTTCTTAAATGAGCTTTAAGTAAAAGGTAAAGGAAATTAATGTACCTAGAGATGTTGTACCATGATTTTGCCAAAGATTGTCCAGGGTCTTTTAAGGCCACACTTAAAGACAAGACTAGACCTTTCCATTCCTCCTCTGCTCTTCTGGACGCCAAAGCACTGCCTTTCTCCAAAAAGAAAAAAACACAAATTCTCAAGTGGTTTGATAGTAATTCAGACCAACAAATTTTACTTTCCATTAAAAGTCACCAGCTGTCATGTGCTTAGCTTTAAATGGGAATAACTTGCTCTCAACATTTTTCAGTTGATGTCACTTGTGAGTTTTATTTTCTCCTAATAAAAAATGGATTTGCATTAGTGTGGCTTTGGTGACAGGAAACCCCTGCTTGGAGGCCTGACTTGGTGATCCGCCCATGCCCTGAGGAAAGCTAATTGTTCTACCAGCCAACTCAGAGGACTAACACTGTGGTCAGGAGGGGCCTTTGAGGGGACAGAGGAGAGGGGTGGTGATAATGTTCCGCCTTCTTGCAGGGAGGGTCTCATGGGGCTTCTTCCCTTAAAAAACAAACCAAAAAAGGCATTAAAAAGATGCTTTTAGAACAGGGTGTTGGGAGCAAGGGCTTTCCTGATAGCTCAGTTGGTAAAGAATCCGCCTGCAATGCAGGAGACCCCAGTTCATTTCCTGGGTTGGGAAGATCCGCTGGAGAAGGGACAGGCTACCCACTCCAGTATTCTTGGGCTTCCCTTGTGGCTCCACTGGTGAATCAGTGGAGAATCAGCCTGCAATGCGGGAGACCTGAGTTCAATCCCTGGGTTAGGAAGATCCCCTGGAGAAGGGAAAGGAAAAGCAGGGGACTGAGCATGCCCCCTGCACTCAACACCACCAAAGCAGTGGGCAAACACTGAAGCCACCCCACCCCTCCAGCCTGACCCCTGGACACACCCCTATCCTCACCCCATATAAGGAACAGGCTCCCCCCACCCCCAGTGAGCAAGCAAGCAAGGGAACTTGTTTGTTCTCACCCCTGCTGCAGCAGGAACCCCAATAAAGCATTGCCTGGGTGCGGGGGGAAGTGCTTTTAGGTATTGAGGATTGGAGAGAGGAGTGACTCATTTTAACGTGATTACCAGTTTGAGGGAGGCAGCCCTTCTGATACCCGTGTGCTCAGAGACTGGGACCAGATCTCTGCCACAGCTCTTCTCAGAGAAGTGTCACTGTGGACCTGCCACTCTGGGCAAGGGCCTAGACATCTCTTATCTGTTGGCCACTGGAAGAATCTCATCACAAGTCTCAAGAACAAAACAAATCAAAAAGAATCTCTGCACTGAAGCTCCTGAAGCCTGAACCTGTCAAGTGCAGCCACAACTCTGTGGGCACTCAGGAGCTGCCCGCTGCTGGGCCCTGTGATGACCATCTGCTCAGCAGGCAGGAGGGTGACCCCGAGGACCCTGGCTCTACTTATGGGCAGTCTCTGCTAGAGTCATCCCAACAAGGTCCCAAGCCACTGAGAATGACCTGAGGGGACCAGAGAGTCATGAACCAGTGAGGGGAGCTGGTTAAACGGACGAAACTAGGAAATCGGGACAGGGAGACACAGACAACCCTGGCAGAGAGCAGCCCGCACACCTGAGGGCTGGAGGCACTGTCGACCTAGGTCCTCAGAAGGGCTCGGTGGGCTCTCTCGCCTCGCCAGCCCCTGACGTGCACACCCACACACATGAGCATCACACACAGCAACTGTGGGCAAGCTCGCTGTGGAAACAGCGACATCCGAACCTGGGGCCGTGACAAGGGCCCTCCCAGGGGCGAAAAGCTCTCCCCACCCGTCCACCTCGTCTCAGTGCTCACAGTGAGGACTCAGGGAGTGGCCCAGGATTCCTGAATACTGTTCTTGACGGACACCAAAGCGCTCTCCTCCTCCAAGCTGGAGCTCTGCGACTGCCCCCAGGGAAGACGCCTCTGGCAGCGCCCGGCCCTCGGAGCCAGCTCCAGGAACACTGAATTCTGGCCACACTTGCAGCCAAGCCTGGTTACTTTAGATTCCCTCTCCTCCCTGCTTGTCTTTTCAAGCTGGAGCCAGCCAAGGTATTCGTCATATTCCAAGCTACCCTGCTGCTTGATTTATGCTCTGACAGGGCAGAAGGGAAGACTCCAGCGTGGGGTGGGGCGGGGGGTGAAGGCAGGGTCTGGGGCGGCAGGGGCTTGAGGGGTGCTGAAGGGTCCTGTCACCCTAGGTAGGGGTCACTGCGGGCGTTGCCAGTTGTAGGATCGACTCTGTTCACTTCAGTGAGTGCTGAGGAGCACACAGGCTCTGTCTCAGGGGAACAGAGATGATATTCCCTCTCTCTCCCTCTCTCTCATGCTGAGATACGGCCATAAAAGGAATGCAGCTTCATTTGCCCTCTCACTGGGCTTCACCTAAAAGGGCTTTCAGAAAAATTTCCACCCTTCTCCTGCAGGACATTGGATGCGGTCTTGTTGGCCAAAGAGAAAACGAGTAACAGATGAAGCTCATTCAGATGAAGAGGCCAAAACCAAAATGTTAATCACTTCAAAATATGCGCTGCTCCCTCCAAAACTGCTCTTGGCTCTCCTCAGAGGATCTCTGATTGGAGACTTTTCCCCTATGGGGTGAGGGGGGGTGGTCTGCTGCTGATATTCGGGGTTACATTTGAGGGTCCAAGCTGCAAGAAGATAAAGAATTATTCAGGGCACTTAATGCGCCGGTTGCAGTGATTTGAAATGGCTAGAGTATTGACTGGCCCCTCTTGGTTAAACGAATCCCACTAGGACGCTCCAGATGCTGTCATCCAAGATGAATAAAAATGCCTCTTTTGATTCCACTGCATATGAAAACATGAGATCATTGGAATATATTTAGAGTGAGATTTGGCAGTGTATTCATGTTTACAATTCTTGGACTCGAAACTCGAATGTGAACCGGAGGCTCTCTTTTCCCTCTTCACCTTCCTTTCTTTCTCTAAGAGGGTGAAGGCCTGTTCCAAGAGTTCAGAATCCCTTTCCTTATTAGATTCTGAAATTAACATTGCTCTGTGATTGATGACATCCTCACTGCCACTGACCAGCTTTAGAGGCCCCATCTTGAGGTGTTAATGTATTAATCGGACCACTGAAGTGACTCCACACCAGGGCGAAGCTTCCACTGGGTTTGAGCAGAATATCTAAAAATACAGGCTTTTCCTCAGTTCTTTGAATCATGACTGTCTGATTGCATGAGGGAGAAGTCTGTGATACCTTATGGTCACTGACTCCTGTTAGTACACAGATCTGGGGTTCTTTATGGAGCCTTTAGGAGCAGCATGGAATCAATAAGAAGCTGCCTGTGCTCTGCTGTCTTGTACTATCTCATCTTTAAGGGCTCTTGTTCTCAATAGTGGCTACTCATTGGAATCATCAGGAAGCCTTAGAAAGCACTGATGCCTAGTCCCCAGCCCACAGCGACTCTGATTGTATTGATCTAGGGTACAGCTGGGCATCAAAAGTTTTAAAAATAGTAATATACTCTATTTCAAAATTTAAAAAATAATCATTTATCACAGTGGTAAAGAATCTGCCTGCCAATACAGGAGACACAAGAGACTCAGGTTCAATCCCTGAGTCGGGAAGATTTCCTGGAGTAGGAAATGACAACCCACTACAGTATTCTTGCCTGGAGAACCCCATGGACAGAGGAACCTGGCGGGCTACAGTCCATGGGGTTGCAAAGAGTCAGGACTAAATGACTAAACAATAACAATAAAAATATCAGAAAAAATTGGAAGAATATTCACCAATATGTTGATTATCTCTGAGTGGTAGAATCAAGAGGAAATTTTATTCACTTATATACTTTTCTATATGACCTGAATTTTTATTGCAAGAAAGCAAAATGCAATGAAACAAATTACTGGTATAAAGAAGGGAAATGCTATTTCTCACTTAAAAGGAAAGAAGCTCAAGATACTCAGAACTCTTCATCTCCCACCACAACCTGATGCCCTCCTGCATCCCCAGTTCTGAGAGTGGCACTGGCTCCGCACCGCTGCCCTTAGTGCTCCTGCCTGCCTCCTATCTTCCCCAACTCCACTCCATCTTCATTCAGCATCCTTAATACTTCTGACATTTCTCTGCCTCTGGCCACACAGGCCCCCCATCCTCTGCCACCTTGATGAGCGTCTCCCATAATCTCGCTTCCATGCTGATGGCACTGGCTCCTCAGCAGGCTGTGTCCTGGAGGCTGCAGTGTGGCAGTCCTCCAGGGCACACTGCTGCCACATTTGCCCTATACCCCACACCTGCTCCCAGCACTCACCTGCTTCAAGCCTTCAGTGACATCCTCTATTTCCAGAGCATGCTGCAGTTCCTGACACGGCTTACCAGGCCCTCTGTGACCTGCCCTGCCCACTCTCAGAGCCCCTGGCCCTGCACCCTTCCCCCCAACCGTGTACACTGGAGACCTCCAAACATCACCTGTGCTTCTGCTTCTCCTGTGCTTGGAAGGCCCTTCCCACCCACACTAACCATTTTCCCCTAGTAAACTCCTACCCCTCAACATTCTGCTGGGGCCGCCTTCTGCAAGGAGTCTTTGCTTTACTGGATCTCAATACCCAGTCTCTTTCACATCTGCCTATATCTGTGTCTTCAAGTCTAGTGTTGGTTATTTGTGTGTGTGTCCGTCTGTCTGTCTCCCACACTGCTGTCTGACCTCCTTGAGGATTAGGACCTCTCACCTTTGTGCCCCAGCACTGCTCACATTGCCCAACAGGTCCCAGGTGTTCAATGTATGAGGTAAGGAGTGGATGAATAATATCGATCCCTTACATTTATACAGCTCTCTGATTTTTCAAAGCATTTCTGTATCTGTTTGAGGGTGGATGTTGTGACCTCAAATTGTCTTCAGAAGTACCGCCTGCATCCTCTGCACTCTAATTTATCCTCCAGGCAAGTTTGAAAGAGAGGAACCATTTATTCTTCCTCCTTTTTCTGATAGTTAAAGTGAGGTTATGTGATAATGGGGGGCTGGTGGGAGAGCTGCTGCCCAAGGCCATATGGCTGGTATGTTGAAGACCCAGGAGACAGACTCTCTGCCTGGGTTCTTCACCCTCACCTTATTTCTTCAGCACGTTGGCTCCACTGGCCTGGCTCCCGAGTCTGCCCTGGGTGATTGCCCACAGAGAAATGGAGATTGTCATTTATTAAAAAAAAATCCTGCCTCCTCCATTTTCCAATCATGCTTTCAGAAAAGAAGAGAGGGGAAACCAAGAGAAATGAAGTGGAAACTGAAGCTCTGCTGATTTAAGATGAGCTACTCAAGGGTCTGCATTCCACCACTATCCACCTTCTCTGGAGAGAAAGCAGACTCAGTATGAGCGGATTTCTCCTCAGGAGGAAATAACACACTCACTAACCCCTTCCACTTTAACCAGGCCTGGGCTGCCAGGCACTCCTTTCCAGAGGGTTGTCAGTGGGAGAAAGAGCAGAGCAACCTGTCTTCTGACTCAGTGGCACGTCCTAAGACTGGACACAGTGACCACAACCATGACTCATGGATCTGCCCATTAAGCCAGGGTTGGGAGAATAACGCCAGGTTTGGGAGAATAACATTAAGAGGGCCTTGTCTCTGGCACGCTTGGAGTCATTGTCACTTGATCTTTGCATTAAGTCTGGTCCAGAGAAAGCTTCTGGTCCCCTGTCTACTCAAGCAGGCATTGGAGGAGGTCATCAGGAAGATGTGGGAATCGAAGACCCCTCGCCCTTCCCCTGGTCCCTGCACTAGGAGCTGCCCAAGGACACAGCCTTGAACTAGTGAGCTGTTGTTGAGACCATCTGGACAGTGTATGTGGCTGAACCCAGCTAAGCCCTCTGTATAAACTTTTAAGATTCTGGCAGGGAGTGTGCAAAGATCTACTCTTCTTGCAGCTGCCCAAGACAAGCCAGTCCCCTCATTTATCAAATCTGCCACCTACCAATTTAATCTGCAATGGCCCGCCTCTTTCCTAGTCTTTCCCTGCCCTCTGAGTACTGGGGGTCTGTTTCTGATAACATTCAGGGAAGCACCCAAGGTTTTGAATTAACAGCAGGGCCAAAGGTGCATCCACCAGGCCCTTCCCAGGAGAGCGCAGAGGTGGGGGCGGGGAGGTTGTGAAGGTCAGGAGTGGGAGGGTGGGGCAGGGAAGTGTGCTGCCCTCACCTCAGATTCCTATCAGCTATAGGATGGAGCCCTGGTACAGGCATGTCCCTCCAAGGAGAAGGAAGTCACATAGTGGAGCTCCACCAACTCTTAACAGGCACCTATAGTGTGCTATATATTATGCCTGGAGCCAGTTGAAAGTCACTCAGTTGTGTCTGACTCTTATCTTCCCCATGGACTATACAGTCGATGGAATTCTCCAGGCCAGAATACTGGAGTGGGTAGCCTTTCCCTTCTCCAGAGAAGCCAGTTAGGTAGGGATAAATTAGACATGGCTCCACACCAGAAAAAAAAAGACATGTACACACATAGGCAAATAACCATGATGCCTGGAAAATGGTGACAAGAGATGCAAACAAGGTGCTGTGTGACTTTAGGAAAGATGATTTCCAGATGGGAATTCAGCAAAGACTTCCTGGGAGAGATAGCATCATTTAAGCTGAAACTTGAAGTGAGAGTAAAATTTGGACAAGAAATATTGTTGATTGAGGATAGAGAGAGATGGAGTAGTAAAGATAATAAAGGCTTTTCAAGTTGCAATGTCTATGATTGGGTTAAATCACATGATATTGCTGATATTTTACTGTTTTATTTACAATAACATTGATTTCAGATGGCTCAACATAATACTTTCCAGGTGAGTAGAGACAGGAAAACAGGTTGTAGAGAGGAAACAAGGCGAAAGTCCAGCGTCTGTCAGTAGCTGGTAAACATGCCCTTAGTTTCACCTTTTGTCAATGTGTTGATAGAAATATCCTTGGGATGGCTTTTTTTTTTTTTACTTTCTCCAAAGGAGACTGATGCTGCGAGGTCTGTCTATTGTCCAAAGACTTGAACTTTAGAATCAGACTCATCTAATGAATTGCTGGAAAGCAGTGTTGCATCCCCAAGTCTGAAAGATTTGAGTTTAAATCCTAGCTCTACGACTTATGAGCTATGCTGCCAGTTTCATAACTTTCTGACTCATATTTTTCTCACCTGTAAAATGGTGATAATAATAGTATAGTAGTAACAGTATAGTATTGTAGTAAAAGTAATAGCATTTCTCATAACATCTTATAGGAAAATCCAAATGAACTTTTTGGCCAACCCAATACTTCCCTTCTAGGACTTCCCAGGTTATCCAGTGGCTAAGACTCCTCAATCCCAATGCTGGCATCCCAGGTTTGATCCCTGGTCAGGGAACTAGATCCCACATGCCACAACTAAGACCTACTACAGCCAAATAAATAAATTGAGGAAAAAAAAAAAGACTTCCCTTCCTCATGAGATCATGGAGTTGAATACACGAGTTGGTGCCTGCATGGCTTAGCATAATAGCTAGCCCTCAGAAAGTGCCCGGCAGCTGTTTGACTGTAACATATGTCAAGAAGCACCGAGAAGGACACTGTGTCCACAAATCATAAAGGGAATTCCATCCTCAGTCCCTTGGCTTGTTTCAGTACAGACAGCAAGACAGAGACCTATTTTAGTGCCCACTTTAGTCACAGGAGAAGAGGGAAGGAAGACACAAGGAAACATACAATACTTGAGTTTCTCAGGCCAAAATGACAAGGGCTTGACATGATCCTATAAAGCTATTCAGTTGCTTTCAGCCCTCAAGCAAACCTGCTAAGGAATTTCATATTCCCAGGTCTCCCCTGGCAGGCACCCCTGCCACAGAGATGGGTTCTTTTGAGCAACAGGGTTTCTGCAAGCTACCAAGTCAACCCCCCGGGAGCAGTTCTCAGGAGAGAGCAGTGATGTCAGAACAGCAGGCTGGCTTGGGCACCAGCAGTGCAGGAAAAACAGATGCTGGGCTTTCCAGGGAAGTAATTCTTGGCCACTCATGGAAATATAAAACCAGAGAGGTGAGGCGGTAAAGGACACATCCTAACCAGAAAGCGCAGGGTCGGGACAGGACCCTGGGTAGGACCTCTGGCCCAGCAGGGTGTGGGGTGACTTACCCGGGTAGGTTCCCAGCCTTTCACTGCCTTCTAAGCCATCTCCTGCTGGGCATGGAGACAAAGTCCCATCGGCACCAGAAGACTGGCTTGTGTATTTTATAATCATCATCAATAAGAATTTTAAAATGAAATTTAGAGTTCTAAAGTAGAGTGTTTGTGATGGGGCACTGCTTTGAGAGTAAGAAACTGGAGTGTCAGGGAACATTCTCTGCCAGCCCGCCTGACCCTCCTGCCTGCCCTTCGCCCACATCTCTGCTGTCCTCGGTGACCCAGCCTCATCCAGGGTCCAGCAGCCCGGTTTCCTGTTCCTGCAGGTTCCTGAGGCGAGGCTTAGCAGGCATCTTCCCATTTTTCTGTTGGTCTTTTACCACCCTTTCCCCCCGCCAAAAAAAAATTGATGGAACTGGGGACAGGAGTGGCTTGTGGACACCCTGAGACAAGGGTCATCACTGGGGACTAGAGACCCCTGTAAAAGCCCTGAGGGCAGCACTTCTCTCTGCAGCCCTAACAGTTTCCTCGCGGTTTAAAATTTTCATTCAAGTCACCATTTCCAATCCTGCTGACAAGTCTTTGGGGTTGGAAAGTGGCTCCAGCTGGGAGCAACAGCTGGGGGAGCAGGCAGCCAGGCCTGGCCTGGGCGTCGACAGCTGGGAGCCTTCCCAGAGGCCAGGCGACCATTTCATGCTGAGAGATCGGTTCCTCCCACCCCCACTGAGAGGGACCACAGGCCAGCGCCCTCCTGTCACACAGAAGGAAGCTCCAGGCCTCTGTGCTCAGGAGGGCGGCTTCTCAATCATTCTCTGTACCGTCAGCAGGCCCTGCTCGAGCTGTCCTTCACCTCACCCTCTCCAGGGAGCTCCAGAGAATTTCCCCTCTAATTTCAAAGACAGCATCTCCCTCCACTCAGCCCCACCGTGACTCAGCAGCTGCAGAGAGGAGTCTTTTCCCCAGGAAGTGATGCTGGACTTGAATCTTGAAAAATGGCTATTTGAGGTTTTTTGTATTTCCATACAAATTGTGAAATTATTTGTTCTAGCTCTGTGAAAAATACCGCTGGTAGCTTGATAGGGATTGCATTGAATCTGTAGATTGCTTTGGGTAGTATACTCATTTTCACTATATTGATTCTTCCAATCCATGAGCATGGTATATTTCTCCATCTATTAGTATACTCTGATTTCTTTCACCAGTGTTTTACAGTTTTCTATATATAGGTCTTTAGTTTCTTTAGGTAGATATATTCCTAAGTATTTTATTCTTTTCATTGCAATGGTGAATGGAATTGTTTCCTTAATTTTTCTACTTTCTCATTATTAGTGTATAGGAATGCAAGGGATTCCTGTGTGTTGATTTTATATCCTGCAACTATACTATATTCATTGATTAGCTCTAGTAATTTTCTGGTGAAGTCTTCAGGGTTTTCTATGTAGAGGATCATGTCATCTGCAAACAGTGAGAGTTTTACTTCTTCTTTTCCAATATGGATTCCTTTCATTTCTTTTTCTGCTCTGATTGCTGTGGCCAAAACTTCCAGAACTATGTTGAATTTAGCGGTGAAAGTGGGCACCCTTGTCTTGTTCCTGACTTTAGGGGGAATGCTTTCAATTTTTCACCAATGAGAATAATGTTTGCTGTGGGTTTGTCATATGTCGCTTTTATTATGTTGAGGTATGCCAAAACAATCTTGAGAAAGAAGAATGGAACTGGAGGAATGAACCTGCCTGACTTCAGGCTATACTACAAAGCCACAGTCATCAAGACAGTATGGTACTGGCACAAAGACAGAAATAAAGATCAATGGAACAAAATAGAAAGCCCAGAGATAAATCCACATACCTATGGACACCTTATCTTGAACAAAGGAGGCAAGAATATACAATGGATTAAAGACAATCTCTTTAACAAGTGGTGCTGGGAAAACTGGTCAACCACTTGTAAAAGAATGAAACTAGAACACTTTCTAACACCATACACAAAAATAAACTCAAAATGGATTACAGATCTAAACATAAGACCAGAAACTATAAAACTCCTAGAGGAGAACATAGGCAAAACACTCTCTGACATAAATCACAGCAGGATCCTCTATGACCCACCTCCCAGAATACTGGAAATAAAAGCAAAAATAAACAAATGGGATCTAATTTAAATTAAAAGCTTCTGCACAACAAAGGAAACTATAAGCAAGGTGAAAAGACAGCCTTCAGAATGGGAGAAGATAATAGCAAATGAAGCAGCTGACAAACAACTAATCTCAAAAATATACAAGCAACTCATGCAGCTCAATTCCAGAAAAATAAATGACCCAATCAAAAAATGGGCCAAAGAACTAAATAGACATTTCTCCAAAGAAGAAATACAGATGGCTAACAAACACATGAAAAGATGCTCAACATCACTCATTATCAGAGAAATGCAAATCAAGACCACAATGAGGTACCATTTCACACCAGTCAGAATGGCTGCAATCCAAAAATCTACAAGCAATAAATGCTGGAGAGGGTGTGGAGAAAGTGGGACCCTCTTACACTGTTGGTGGGAATGCAAACTAGTACAGCCACTATGGAGAACAGTGTGGAGATTCCTTAAAAAACTGGAAATAGAACCCAGCAATCCCACTGCTGGGCATACACACCGGGGAAACCAGAATTGAAAGAGACACATGTACCCCAATGTTCATCGCAGCATTGTTTATAATAGCCAGGACATGGAAGCAACCTAGATGTCCATCAGCAGACGAATGGATAAGAAAGCTGTGGTACATATACACAATGGAGTATTACTCAGCCATTAAAAACAATACATTTGAATCAGTTCTAATGAGGTGGATGAAACTGGAGCCTATCCAAAAGTCTACAAGCAATAAATGCTGGAGAGGGTGTGGAGAAAAGGGAACCCTCTTACACTGTTGGTGGGAATGCAAACTAGTATAGCCACTATGGAGAACAGTGTGGAGATTCCTTAAAAAATTGGCAATAGAACTGCCTTATGACTCGGCAATTCCACTGCTGGGCATACACACTGAGGAAACCAGAACTGAAAGAGACACGTGTACCCCAATGTTCATCACAGCACTGTTTATAATAGCCAGGACATGGAAACAGCCTAGATGTCCATCAGCAGATGAATGGATAAGAAAGCTGTGGTACATATACACAATGGAGTATTACTCAGCCATTAAAAAGAATACATTTGAATCAGTTCTAATGAGGTGGATGAAACTGGAGCTGATTATACAGAGTGAAGTAAGCCAGAAAGAAAAACACCAATACAGCATACTAACACATATACATGGAATTTAGAAAGATGGTAATGATAACCCTGTATGCGAGACAGCAAGAGAGACACAGATGTATAGAACAGTGTTTTGGACTCTGTGGGAGAGGGAGAGGGTGGGATGATCTGAGAGAAAGGCATTGAAACACATATAATATCATGTAAGAAATGAATTGCCAGTCTAGGTTCAATGCAGGATACAGGATGTTTGGGGCTGGTGCACTGGGATGACCTAGAGAGATGGTATGCGGAGGGATGTGGGAGGGGGTTTCAGGATTGGGAACTCATGTATACCCATGGTGGATTCATGTTGATGTATGGCAAAACCAATACTGTATTGTAAAGTAAAATAAGTAAAATAAATAAATAAATATTTAATATTCAATAAAAAATAAAGCAACTATTGTTAAAAAAAAAAAAAAGAAATAGTAGTGAGCATTACAGGAAAAATGGTTGGAGGAACACCTAGCTGATGGTAAGTTCTCAATATTAGGAGCTGCTTTATAATTCTACAAACTAGACCAAACTGGTAGGCCTTAGTCACACCAAAGATTCAAACTAGAATGCTTAAAAGACTCAACATTGAAAAAGAAGTGGTGATATTTTGGGACCAGGGTGGGTTCGCTGATAATATGTTCCTTAGGACCCCCACACATTTCCTGTTTTGGCATATGTGTTTTGCTGACAAGGGAAAGGGACTTTGTAGACCTAGGACACAGATTTTACCAAGGAATTTTGCCATCTTTGTAAAAAAAGGTGGGAAAATGCAGACAGGGATACTGACTGATGTTCTGATTAGGCATGTGTTGATTAAAGGACTTTAATCCTTTAATCCACAGCTAAGTGTTGATT
>SJYT01037188.1:140319-161105 GCA_006410635.1 Cephalophus harveyi | reverse complement strand
CATGGACTGTAACCTATTAGGCTTCTCCGTCCATGGGATTCTCCAGGCAAGAGTACTGGAGTGGATTGCCATTTCCTTCTCCAGGGGATCTTCCTGACCCAGGGATCGAACCCGGGTCTCCCGCATTGGAGGCAGATGCTTTAACCTCTGAGCCACCAGGGATTAAAGGACTTTAATTACCAGGAAAAGAGATACACACAGCAGGCTTTGGTATACTCAAGGAGGAGAAATTATGTGAGACACTGGGGAAACAAGAAAAGTATATTCCTATTTTCAAGAAGGTTATAGTAGATTAGGGAAAATAAATACTTATACAAATACTGTAACAGCATATATATACTATATAATACTATAATATACAATGTGTCTGTATATACTATGCATATACTTTAATAACTGTATATACATACTTACATACACACTAAAATAACAAATATTTATCCAGTACTATATTGCTTAGGGATTGTGGAAGGCAAAGAGGTCCCAATGAAGCAGATACTTGAACTAGCTTTGGAGGCTGGTTTTTTGACCTCGCTAAATGATTTTGAAGAAATAAAAACCTTTGACTGTGTGGATGACAATAAACTGTGGAAAATTCTGAAAGAGATGGGAATACCAGACAATCTGACCTGCCTCTTGAGAAATCTGTATGCAGGCCAGGAAGCAACAGTTCAAATGGACATGACTCCCACCACCCTCCCCACCCCATCCTTCTGGATTCTCCCAGAGCACCAGCTTTGGGTGCCCTGCTTCATGCATCAAATTTGCCCTGGCCCTCTACTTTACATATGGCAATATACATGTTTCAAAGCTAGTCTCTCAAATCATCCCACCCTCGCCTTCTCCCACATAGTACAAAAGTCTGTTCTTTACCTCTGGGTCTCTTTTGCTGTTTTGCATATAGGGTCATCATTATCATCTTTATAAAATTCATATATATAAGTTAATATACTGTATTGGTTTTTCTCTTGCTAACTTACTTCACTCTGTATAATAGGCTCCAGTTTCATCTACCTCATTGAACTGGCTCAAATGAATTCTTTTTTATAGCTGAGTAATATTCCATTGTGTATGTGTACCACAACTTCTTTATCCATTCATCTGCTGATGGACATCTAGGTTGCTTCCATATCCTAGTTATTGTAAACAGGGGATGTATGTATCTTTTAGAATTAATGTTTTTACTTATTCCAAATATATACCCAGGAGTAGAATTGCTGGATTACATGATAGTTCTCTTTTCAGATTTTTCGAGGAAATGTCTTACTGTTTTCCATAGTGGTTGCACCAATTTACACTCCTACCAACAGTGTCTAATGAGACATTACTTGTTAGAACGTCCATCATCAAGATGGCTACAGATAACCAATGTGGGAGAGGATGTGGGGGGAAGGACACTGAGGGGGGAAAGGACACTGAGGTTCTCTTTTAGAAGTTTTATGGCTTTAGGCCTTACATTTGTGTCTTTAATCCATGTTAGGCTTATTTTTGCTTAAAAATAAGGAGGGAATGAATTTAAACAAAAATATTTTGTTTAAAAATAAGGAACTGTGAGAAAATGCCCTAATCTCATTCTTTTACATGTAGGTATCCAGTTTCCCCAGAACAACTTATTAAAAAGATTGCTTTTTCTCCATTGATATTCTCACCTCCTTTGTCATAGATTAATTGATCATGGGTGTGTTCATTTATTTCTGGGTTCTCTCTTCTGTTCTGTTGATTTGTGAGTCTGTTTTTATGCCAGCACCAGGCTATTTTTGATTACTATCAGTTCAGTTCAATCGCTCAGTTATGTCCGACTCTTTGCAACCCCATGAATCGCAGCACGCCAGGCATCCCTGTCCATCACCAACTCCCGGAGTTCACTCAAACTCATGTCCATGGACTCAGTGATGCCATCCAGCCATCTCATCTTCTATCATCCCCTTCTCCTCCTGCCCCCAATCCCTCCCAGCATCAGAGTCTTTTCCAATGAGTTAACTCTTTGCATGTGGTGGCCAAAGAATTGGAGTTTCCGCTTTAGCATCAGTCCTTCCAAAGAACACCCAGGACTGATCTCCTTTAGAATGGACTGGTTGGATCCCCTTGCAGTCCAAGGGACTCTCAAGAGTCTTCTCCAGTACCACAGTTCAAAAGCATCAATTCTTTGGTGCTCAGCTTTCTTCACAGTCCAACTCTCCCATCCTATAGCTTTGCAATATTGTCTGAAGTCAGGGAGTCAGCTTTATTCTTTTTCTCTCAAGATTGCTTTGGCAATTCAGGGTCTTTTGTGCTGCCCAATAAATTTTAGGATTATTTGTTCTAGTTCTGTGAAAAATGTCATGGGTATTTTATTAGAGATTGCATTAAAGCTATAGATTGCTTTGGGTGGGATGGACACTAGCAGTGAAATTGAATTTGTAGTTTAAAATAAAAAAAGCCTCCCAGCAAGCAAATTTCCAAGACCAGACAGCTTCACAGGAGAATTACACCAAATATACAAAGAAGAGCTAATACCTATCATCAAACCAGTCCAAAAAGCTGAAAAGCTGAAACACTCCCAATTTTATTCTGAGGCCACTGTTCTATGACACCAAAGCCAAGGACCCCCCAAAAAGAAAATTACAGGCCAGAATCTCTGATGATAAAGACACACACACACACAATGAATCGAACGATATAGAAAAAGGATCACACACCGTGATCAAGTGAGTTTAATTTCAGGAATGCAAGAATAGTTCACTATTCACAAATCAACCAACATGATAAACCACAGCAATGAAAGAAAGGATAGGGACTCCCCTAGTGGTCCAGTGGTCAAGAATCTTCCTGCCAATGCAGGGGCCACAGGTTCCATCCCTGGCCCAGGAAGACTCCACATGCCAGGGGGCAGTAAGCCCTGTGCACCACAGCTACTGAAGCCTGTGCACCCACAGCCCACAGGCCACGACGAGAGAGGACCCCACAGTGAGGAGCCAGTGCCCCGCTCCAGAGACCAGCCTCTGCTCACCGCAGGTAGAGAAAACCCGCACACTGCGATGAAGGTCCAGCACAGCCGAAATACAACAAATAAAGGATAAAAATCACATGGCCATCTCAACAGATGCAGAAAAGGCATTTCACAAAAAACATACATTCATGATAAAAGCTCTCATCAAAGTTGGTATAAAGGGAACATATCTCAACATAATAAAGACCCTTTACGACAAACCCATAGGTAACATCATACTCAATGGTGAAAAGCTGTAGTGTTTTATTTTAAAATCAGAAACAGGAGAAGGATACCTACTCTCACTATTTCTATTTTATATAGTCTTGGACATCCTAGTCACAGAAATCAGATAAGAAAAAGAAAAGTCAGCCAAATTGGGAGAAAAGAAGTAAAACTGTCATTATTTGGAGGACTTGATACTATTGGGTTCGCCAAAAATTCCCTTCAATTTGTTAGGCAAAAATAAAAGACATATTTTTAATTTAACCAAGAACTTTACTGAACACCGTGTTCACCATGTTGTTCCACTACTCTGCCATTTTTCAGGCAGCTTCATAATTCCATCTTCCCAAAACTTTTTATCTCTTTTGAGCAAAGAACTGTTTCAGGTCCCTTTTACAGTCTTCCAGGGAACTGAGGTGTTTTTTTTTTTTTTTTCCACTAAGAGAATTTTATGAAGACCAATATAAGTGGAACTCTGAAGGTACAATGTCTGGTGAATGTGGCGGGTTAATAAGAACTTCTCAGCTAACCAATAACAGTTTTTGCTTGGTTATCAAACAAATGTGCAGTCTTGCTTTATCCTGATAGAAGATTAAGTATTTTCTGTTGACTAATTTCAGACACTTTTCATCGAGTACTGCTTTCAGTTGGTCTAATTGGGAGCAGTACTTTTGGAATTAATTATTTGATTTGCCAGAAGGAACTTTTAATAGAGGACTCCCTTCCAATCCCACTGCAAACACAACATCCCCTTCTTTGGATGAAGACTGGCCTTTGGCATGGTTGGTGGTGGTTCATGTCACTTCCCTGCAATGTCTTCCATTCCACATTATTGTACAGTATCCACTTTTCATCACTTGTCACAATTTGTTTTTAAAATGAACATTTTCCTTATGTTTAAGTAGAGAATCATGTGCAAAAATATAGTCAAGAAAGTATTTTCCATTTATGTGGACCCCAAACATAAAAGTGATTAACATAACCAACAGATACAATTGAGTTTCAAATTTTGATTTGGATATTTTGAGTATTTCAGCCATCTCCCATATGATGTAATGTTGATTGTGCTCAGTTTGATTGCTGTCAACTTCAGCTGGCCTACCTGACTGTGGGGCACTGTCCAGTGAGAAATCTGCAGCAGGAAACTTTGCAGCCACTTTTGACACATTTGATCAGTCACGGCACCTTCTCCATGTGCTGTACAAATCTTTTTTGTGCGTTTTAGTTGCATTTTTACCTTTCTTAAAATAATAAAGCATAATATCCCAATAATGCTTTTTTCTTCCATCTTCAATATTAAAGCGGCTAACAAAAATTCACCAATTTGGTAAGCTTTTTTAAAATGCATGCTGATAGGACAGCTGTCACAATACCATCTAATAAAATTATTTTGAATGAAATTAAAGGCAACTAAGGGCTACCAGAGTCATCTTACAGAAAAATCCAAATGAACCTTTTGACCAACCCAATATTTGTTACTCATAAAACTATAAAATATCAGTGAAAGAATATGAAAATAATAAAAAGAAATGGAAAGATATCCCAAGTTCTTGCACTGGAAGAATTAGTATCATTAAGAATTAGTATCTTCAAGACCAAGATAATCATGATGGTGTGATCACTCACCCAGAGCCAGACATCCTGGAATGTGAAGTCAAGTGGGCCTTAGAAAGCATCACTACGAACAAAGCTAGTGGAGGTGATGGAATTCCAGTTGAGCTATTTCAAATCCTGAAAGATGATGCTGTGAAGGTGGTGCACTCAATCTGCCAGCAAATTTGGAAAACTCAACAGTGGCCACAGGACTGGAAAAGGTCAGTTTTCATTCCAATCCCAAAGAAAGGCAATGCAAAAGAATGCTCCAACTACCGCACAATTGCACTCATCTCACATGCTAGTAAAGTAATGCTCAAAATTCTCCAAGCCAGGCTTCAGCAATACGTGAACCGTGAACTCCCTGATGTTCAAGCTGGTTTTAGAAAAGGCAGAGGAACCAGAGATCAAATTGCCAACATCCGCTGGATCATGGAAAAAGCAAGAGAGTTCCAGAAAAACATCTATTTCTGCTTTATTGACTATGCCAAAGCCTTTGACTGTTTATGACCAACCTAGATAGCATATTCAAAAGCAGAGACATTACTTTGCCAACTAAGGTCCGTCTAGTCAATGCTATAGTTTTTCCTGTGGTCATGTATGGATGTGAGAGCTGGACTGTGAAGAAGGCTGAGCATCGAAGAATTGATGTTTTTGAACTGTGGTGTTGGAGAAGACTCTTGAGAGTCCCTTGGACTGCAAGGAGATCCAACCAGTCCATTCTGAAGGAGATCAGCCCTGGGATTTCTTTGGATGGAATGATGCTAAAGCTGAAACTCCAGTCCTTTGGCCACCTCATGAGAAGTGTTGACTCATTGGAAAAGACTCTGATGCTGGGAGGGATTGGGGGCAGGAGGAGAAGGGGATGACAGAGGATGAGATGGCTGGATGGCATCACTGACTCGATTGATGTGAGTCTGAGTGAACTCCAGGAGTTGGTGATGGACAGGGAGGCCTGGCGTGCTGCGATTCATGGGATCGCAAAGAGTCGGACACGACTGAGTGACTGAACTGAACTCAACTGAAGAATTAGTATTATCATTTTGGAAGCATTAATATAGGATAAAGCATATAATTGTGCCATTATGAACCAAAATTTGGGGAGTAAAAGAAAAAGTAAACAATCAAAGTTGAGTTGAAACTTTATAAACTGAAGTCTGAGTTGGAAAATCCTCATAATATTCTTTCTCTTACAAAATTTCACGTGTCCTAGTTCTGTCCACTTTAAAGCCCTGGAAATGACGGTGACCCAACATAACGCTCAGAACTAAGGCTTTTAAAAAGGCCTTATTTGCCAAAGAAGGAATAAAGGCTTTTTGGAGAAATTACTTGTGATAGCCCTGGGGTAGGATATGTACAAGATAAGCTCAGAACAGCTTTTGTGCCAAAAAGGAAGAAAGTTGTAAAAGAATAATGGAGCCATCTCAACAGGACACAGAAAACAACTTAAAAGAATTCCCACTGGGCTAAGATGTGACAATTTGAACATTATAAAGAATGATGACACAAACATTGCTAAAATATATCAAACATATAAAACTCCATAGATAATGTTGATATTGATAAAATTTCATATCACCATTGAAAGTTGGTAAGACATTGACTAATTACTTTGAACATCAGTAAATCCACTGAAAGAGTCAAACATTTATTCTGCATTTTCATACACATATTTCCAGAGTAATCAGACAAAAAAAAATAAAAGGACAGCCTTCCTTACAGAAAAATTTTGAGTAATGAATACAGAAGGAAGGAGAGAATTAGATAATAACCATTCTTGCACTACTTAGTGAAATAATAGAATGAGGTAATAATCATCGAGAGCACTGGGCTGGTTAATCTCTGTCCATCCCCAGTTCTCCGTCCTCCGCTGCGCTGCCCTGTCACCCAGGTATCTGACTGCAAGGAACTGCTTTTTCATGAGCAGCACCCGCAGGGGGCGGGGGGCAGGGAGAGAGATGAGGGCCATTCCTCCCACTGCAGCTCAGGCTGCGTGTCTGACAGTGCTTGCCTTTCCCTTTGGCCACAGCTTTCTTCAGGGGGCCCATCTTCTACCCTTTCAATACACATTAGTTTAAAAAAAAAAAAAAAAAAAAAGGAAGTAATGAGAAAAGGAAAAGGAACCTGAGATCAAATTGCCAGCATTCACTGGATCATAGAGAAAGCCAAGGAATTTTGGAAAAATACCTACTTCTGCTTCATTGACTATGCTAAAGCCTTTGACTGTGTGGATCACAAGAAACTGTGGAAAATTCTTCAAGAAATGGGCATACCAGACCACCTTACCTGCCTCCTGAGAAATCTGTATGTGGGAAAAGAAGCAACAGTTAGAACCAGACATGGAACAATGATCGGTTCAAAATTGGGAAAGGAGTACAACAAGGCTTTATATCATCACCTGCTAAATTTAAATTACATGCAGAGGGCATCATGCTACATGCCAGGCTGGATAAATCACAAGCTGGAATCAAGATGCCGTGAGAGATATCCACAATCTCACCACCCTCACAGCAGGAAGTGAAGAGGAACGAAAGAGCCTCTTGAAGAGGGTGAAAGAGAAGAGTGAAAAAGCTAGCTTGAAACTCAACATTCAAAAAATGAAGATCTTGGCATCTGTTCCCATCACTTCACACAAAAAAGAAGGGGGAAAAGTGGAAGCAGTGACAGATTTTATTTTCTTGGGTTCCGAAATTACTGCAGACCATGACTGCCGTCGTGAAATTAAAAGATGCTTGTGCTTGGAAGGAAAGATATGACAAACCTGGACAGCATTCTGAAAAGCAGAGGCATCACTTTGCTCACAAAGGTCTGTATAGTCAAAGCTATGGTTTTTCCAGTAGCCATGTACGGAAGTGAGAGCTGGACCATAAAGAAGGCTGAGCGCAGAAGAACTGATGCTCTCGCCTTGTGGTACTGAGAGTCTCTTGGACTGCAAGGAGATCCAACCAGTCCATCCTGAAGAAAATCAACCCTGAATATTCATTAGAAGGACTGATGCTGAAGCTGAAGCTCCAATACTTTGGCCACATGGTGCAAAGAGCCAACTCATTAGAAAAGATCCTGATGCTGGGAAAGACTGAAGGCAAAAGAAGGGAGTGCAGAGGATGAGATGGTTAGATAGCATCACCAACTCAATGGACAAGAATTTGAGCAAACTCCAGGAGATAGTGGAGGACAGAGGAGCCTGGCACGCTGCAGTCTGTGGGGTCCCAAAGGGTCAGACACGACTTAGTGACAACAACAACAGCAACAGTTTAGTAGAGTTTAGGCACAGAGACAGACATATTCAGCCAAATGAGCAGCTAGAGAGCCCTAATCAAACCCCAGTGTAAGTGGTAAATTGATTTACGAAGAGGTGGCACTGCATATTAAAGAAGAAATATACAATAAATTTTGGTTATTCATAATGAAGCCTTCCTCGGTGACTCAGTGGTAAAGAATATGCCTGCAAGTCAGGAGAAGCATGAGATGCTGGTTCATTCCCTGGATTGGGAAGATTCCCTGGTTGCATGGCAACCCACTCCCGTATTCCTGCCTGGAGACTCCCATGGACAGCGGAGCCTGGCGGGCTACAGTCCACAGGGTGACAAAGAGTTGGACACGACTGAAGCAACTGAACACACAACCATAAAGGAAAACGAAATAAAATCAGATCTGAACTTTTGATTTAGACAAAAAAATTCAAAGATGAGTAAAAGTTAAAAGTGAAAAACAAAAGGCTTTTGAGGAAAAATACGCCTTCTAAATGAATTTAGAGTTGGGTAGGGGTTTTTTAACGTAAAAATCACAAATGATAAGGTAAAAAAATTAGTAAGTTTGATTCTATCTTCTTTAAAAAGACGGATTCCTGCTCATCAATTGATACCATAAGGAGAATAAAAATATAACCCACAAGCTGGAAGGGGATAGTTGTATTATCTACGACACAGAAAAGCGCCAGTATTGAGAACACATGAAGAATTCTTGTCAATGACTAAAGAGTACAAATGTTAAACCAAACAAATGATATTAGTCAGAATATGTTAGATATGCTGAAACAACAAGCAAGCCAACAAATCTCAGGGGAATAAGCCCTGCAGACGCTTACTCCCTGCTCACAGACGGTCTGCTGAAGGCCCGTGACTCTCCGGGACTGCTGTCTTCCATGCAGTGAGTCAACCATGCAAACGGCTTCCACTCACATGCATCCCCGTGATCACTGCCTCGGGAGGGGACAGCTCGAGAGACATGCGCCGACTCGTCAACACTCCTCTCGTGGCACACTGGGCAGAACTGTTGCTATTAGACCCCGACTAGCAAGAAGGAGGATGGGAAGCTGGGGGACTCCAGGGAGCAGCGAGGGGAAAGTTCTCTGGGATGGGCCTAGGCGGATACGTCGTAAAGCGTGTGCCAGTTGCACACTCATGTTCGACTTTGTGACCCCGTGGACTGTAGCCCACTGTGTTCCTCTGCCCATGGAATTCCCCGGGAAAGAACACTGCCATGGGTAGCCATTTCCTTCTCCAGGGGCTCTTCCAAACTCCAGGATCGAGCCCGGGTCTCCTGCATTGCAGGCAGATTCTTTACGAGGGAAGCCCATGTCACAGAAGAGGAGACACGACTGGCCAAAGGAACATATGAGGAAACGCTCCAGTGTAATGAGGGAGCCACATGCCAGAACCCCATCAGAGACCATTTTACCTACACACGCATGGGCAAAAATTCAAAAGTCTGACGACATCAAATGTTGCTGACAAGAGTCGGGAGCAACAAACCAACAAAACTTCATTCGCCGATAGACGTGCAAATCAGAACAACCATCTGGGGAGACAGTTGACTTTACCTTGAAAAGCTGAACATGAACATGAACTGTAACCCAGCAATCCCGTTTCTAAGACGTCTTTAAAAGTATTTGCTCTTCTAAGGTCAAAAAAAATTTTTTTGGATTGAGTCCTTTCTTGCAGTTTTAAGTAATCTATAAACTTTTCTAATCAATTTGAAAAGTCCCAGCAGATGTAGTTTCTGACATATTAGAAATACTGAAATTTTTACATCGCTTGTAAATGTATCCAAAGGTATCTAAAAACCATAATAATTTGATAAATCGTAATAATTGCCATCATCCATTTCAAATTCATGTACAAACTCTCTCAAAGTCAGAAATTTTACATTGTTCCTCATTTAATTCCTGGTATATTTGAAAGTATTTTATTGATCACTCTCATTGTTATTTTTCTGCAATAAGAATATATCTTGAGACTTCGCTGGTGGTCCAGTGACTAAGAATTTGCCTTGCAATGCAGGAGATTCAGGTTCACTCCCTAGTCAGGGAACAAAGATCACACGTGCCGTGGAGCAACTAACCCTGCACACTGCAACTGCCGAGCCTGCGAGTCACAGCTAGAGTCTATGCCCCTCAGTGAAAGAACGCAGCAACTAAGATCCGACATACTCAAAAAATAAATATTTTTTAGATAAAGAATCTCAAACTTGAAGATGGAGGAGGAATAGGACAGGGAGACCACTTTCTCCCCCACAAATTCATCAAAAGATCATTTGAACGTTGGGCAGCTTCCACAAAACAACTTCTGAACACTGGCAGAGGATACCAGCACCCAGAAAGGAGGCCCATTCTCTTTGAAAGGAGACAGTTATGGTTTTACTCGTATGTTTTTATAAAGGCTTCTTGCAAATGCATTTAATCTTCAGAGAACTTCAAGGAAAGGAATCTAACAAGTACCCTAGAATACAAGTTTCTGATGTCTTACAAAAACCACTGAACTGGATATCAAGTCCTGAACCTTTGGAGTAGGAACACTCACTCCAAGACCCTAGACTACCCGAGCACTAACCCTAGGGAGTATCAAACAGTTAGAACTTACCCAAAGGAAACCACTTGAATACAAGACCCAGCATCACCCAACCATCAGCAGCACCCTGTGCAGGCTGCCTCATCTAAACAACAAACCAAACAAAAAGACAAACCTAATCACCAGCAGACAGGATCACCACCTCACTCAGTGTTGCCCATCAGAGGGAAACAAACAAACTAAAAAGCAAAAGAGTGAAAGTGAAGTCGCTCAGGCGTGTCCGACTCTTTGTGACCCCATGGACTGTAGCCCACCAGGCTCCTCAGTCCATGGAGTTTTCCAGGCAAGAGTACTGGAGTGGGTTGCCATTTCCTTCTTCAGGGGATCTTCCCAACCCAGGGATCGAACCCGGGTCTCCCGCACTTCAGGCAGACGCTTTACCATCTGAGCCCCCAGGGAATCTCACCCTATACGAAGCTTACACAAACCACCGCACCAAACTTAGAGGGCAGAAACCAAAGGAAGAAAGAATTCAGCCTTGAAGCCTGGGAAAAGGAGACCTCAAACACAATAAGCTAAAAAAAAAAGGGGGGGGGCAGAGAAATATGACACAAAAGAAGGAACAAGCTAGAAACACAGAAGTCCAAACAAATGAAGAGGAAATAGGCAAACCACCTGAAGAAGAATTCAGAATAATGACAGTAAAGATGATCAAAAACCTTGAAACCAGAATGGAGAAAATGTAAGAATCAATCAACAAAGACTTAGAAGCATGAAAGAATAAACATACAGAGACAAGCAACACAATTACTGAAATTAAAAATACTCTGGAAGGAATCAACAGCGGAATATCTGAAGCAGAAGAACGAATCAGTGAGCTGGAAGATAAAATGGTGGAAATGACTTCTGAAGAGCAGAATAAAGTAAAAAGAATGAAAAGAACTGAAGATAGTCTCAGAGACCTGTGGGACAATGTCAAACACACCAACATTCAAGTTATAGGGGTCCCAGAAGAAGAAAAAAAGAAAGGGTTATGAGAAAACTTTTGAAGAGATTATAGTTGAAAATTTCCCCAACATGGAAAAGGAAATAGTCAATCAAGTCCAAGAGGTACAAAGAGTCCCATACAGGATAAATCCAAGGAGAATCAGACCAAGACACATACTAATCAAACTAACAAAGACTAAATAAAAAGAAAGAATATTAAAAGCAGCAAGGGAAAAACAACAAAGAACATACAAGGGAAACTCCATACTTTTACCAGCTGATCTTTCAGAATAAACTCCATAGGCCAGAAGGGAATGGCAGGATATATTTAAAGCATTGAAAGGGGGAAATCTACAACCAAGATTACTCTACCCAGCGAGGATCTCATTCAAAATTAAAGTTGAAATAAAATGCTTTTCAGACAAACAAAAGTTAAGAGAATTCCGTACCCACCAAACCAGCTTTACAATAAATGTTAAAGGGAATTATATAGTCAAGAAATAAAAGAGGAGAAAAAGATTTACAAAATCAACCCCAAACAATTAAGGAAATGGCAATACAAACATCATTCAGTTCAGTTCAGTTCAGTCACTCAGTCGTGTCCAGCTCTTTGCGACACCATGCCAGGTCTCCCTATCCATCACCAACTCCTGGAGTTTACTCAAACTCAACTTCCTTGAGGTGCTGATGCCATCCAACCATCTCATCCCCTGTCATCCCCTTCTACTCCTGCTTCAATCTTTCCCAGTGTCAGGGTCTTTTCAAATGAGTCAGCTCTTCTCAACAGGTGGCCAAAACACTGGAGCATCAGCATCAATATCAGTCTTTCCAATGAACATACAGGACTTGTCTCCTTTAGGATGGATGGGTTGGATCTGCTTTCAGTCCAAGGGACTCTCAAGAGTCTTCTCCAGCACTGCAGTTCAAAAGCTTCAATTCTTCAATGCTCAGCTTTCTTTGTAGTCCAACTCTCGCATCCATACATGACTACTGGAAAAACCATAGCTTTGACTAGATGGACCTTTGTTGGCAAAGTAATGTCTCTGCTTTTTAATATGCTGTCTAGATTGGTCATAACTTTTTTCCCAAGGAGTTAGCATCTTTTAATTTCATGGCTGCAATCACCATCTGCAGTGATTTTGGAGCCCAGAAAAATAAAGTCAGCCACTGTTTCCACTGTTTACACTTTTATT
Organism: Cephalophus harveyi; assembly: GCA_006410635.1. Taxonomy (NCBI): domain Eukaryota; kingdom Metazoa; phylum Chordata; class Mammalia; order Artiodactyla; family Bovidae; genus Cephalophus; species Cephalophus harveyi. The sequence continues at coordinate 148,350 of SJYT01037188.1, read as the reverse complement.
TGCCATGAAGTGATGGGACTGGATGCCATGGTCTTAGTTTACTGAATGTTAAGCTTTAAGCAACTTTTTCACTCTCCTCTTTTACTTTCATCAGAGGGTTTTTAGTTCTTCTTTACTTTCTGCCATAAGGGTTGTGTCATCTGCATATCTGAGGTTATTGATATTTCTCCCGGCAATCTTGATTCCAGCTTGTGCTTCATCCATTCCAGCATTTCTCATGATGTACTCTGCAAGGAGATCCAATCAGTCCATCCTAAACGAGATCAGTCCTGGGTGTTCATTGGAAGGACTTATGATGAGGCTGAAATTCAATACTTTGGCCACCTGATTCGAAGAGCTGACTCATTTGAAAAGACCCTGATGCTGGGGAAGATTGAGGGCAGGAGGAGAAGGGGATGACAGAGGACAAGATGGTTGGATGGCATCACTGACTCAATGGACATGGGTTTGGGTGGACTCTGGGAGTTGGTGATGGACAGGGAGGCCTGGCGTGCTGCAGTTCATGGGATCACAAAGAGTCAGACACAGCTGAGCGACTGAACTGAACTGAACTCTGCATATAAGTTAAATAAGCAGGGTGACAATATACAGCCTTGATATAGTCCTTTCCCAATTTGGAACCATTCTGTTGCTCCATGTCCAGTTCTAACTGTTGCTTCCTGACCTGCATATAGATATCTGAAGAGGCAGATCAAGTGGTCTGATATTCCCATCTCTTTCAGAATTTTCCACAGTTTATTGTGATCCACACAGTCAAAGGATTTGGCATCCTCAATAAAGCAGAAAAAAAATGTTTTTCTGAAACTGTCTTGCTTTTTTGATGATCCAACAGGTGTTGGCAATTTTGTCTCTGCTTCCTCTGCCTTTTCTAAAACCAGCTTGAACATCTGGATGTTCATGGCTCACGTATTGCTGAAGCCTGACTTGGAGAATTTTGAGCCTTACTTTACTAGCATGAACATCAGGGAGTTCACGGTTCACGTATTGTTGAAGCCTGGCTTGGAGAATTTTGAGCATTACTTTACTAGCGTGTGAGATGAGTGCAATTGTGCGACAGTTGGAGCATTCTTTGGCATGGCCTTTCTTTGGAATTGGAATGAAAACTGACCTTTTCCAGTCCTGTGGCCACTGCTGAGTTTTCCAAATTTGATGGCAGATTGAGTGCAGCACTTTCACAGCATCATCTTTCAGGATTTGAAACAGCTCCACTGGAATTCCGTCACCTCCACTAGCTTTGTTCGTAGTGATGCTTTCTAAGGCCCACTTGACTTCACATTCCAAGATGTCTGGCTCTAGATTAGTGATCACGTCATCATGATTATCTGGGTTGTGAAGATCATTTTTGTACAGTTCTTCCGTGTATTCTTGCCACCTCTTCTTTATATCTTCTGCTTCTGTTAGGTCCAGACCATTTCTGTCCTTTATTGAGCCCATCTTTGCATGAAATGCTCCCTTGGTATCTCTAATTTTCTTGAAGAGATCTCTAGTCTTTCCCATTCTGTTGGTTTTAGAAAAGGCAGAGGAACGAGAGATCAAATTGCCAACATCCGCTGGATCATGGAAAAAGTAAGAGAGTTCCAGAAAAACATCTATTTCTGCTTTATTGACTATGCCAAAGCCTTTGACTGTGTGGATCAAAATAAACTGGAAAATTCTGAAGAGATGGGAATACCAGACCANTTCTGAAGGAGATCAATCCTGGGATTTCTTTGGAAGGAATGATGCTAAAGCTGAAACTCCAGTCCTTTGGCCACCTCATGCGAAGAGTTGACTCCTTGGAAAAGACTCTGATGCTGGGAGGGATTGGGGGCAGGAGGAGCAGGGGACGACAGAGGATGAGATGGCTGGATGGCATCACTGACTCGATGGACGTGAGTCTGAATGAACTCCGGGAGATGGTGAATAGGGAGGCCTGGCGTGCTGCAATTCATGGGGTCGCAAAGAGTCAGACACAACTGAGCAACTGAACTGAACTGAACTTACTAGCATATGAGATGAGTGCAATTGTGCGGTAGTTTGAGCATTCTTTGGCATGGCTTTTCTTTGGGATCGGAATGAAAACTGACTTTTCCATTCCTGTGGCCACTGCTGAGTTTTCCATATTTGCTGGCATATTGAGTGCACCACTTTCACAGCATCATCTTTTAGGATTTGAAATAGTTCAACTGGAATTCCATCACCTCCACTAGCTTTGTTCATACTGATGCTTCCCAAGGCCCACTTGACTTCACATTCCAAGATGTCTGGCTCTAGGTGAGTGACCACACCATCATAATTATCTAGGTTGTGAAGATCTGTTCTCTACAGTTCTGTGTATTCTTGCCACCTCTTCTTATTATCTTCTGCTTCTGTTAGGTCCATACCACTTCTGTCCTTTATTGAGTCCATCTTTGCATGAAATGTTCCCTTGGTATCTCTAATTTTTTTGAAGATCTCTAGTCTTTCCCATTCTATCGTTTTCCTCTATTTCTTTGCACTGATCACTGAGGAAGGCTTTCTTATCTCTCCTTGCTATTCTTTGGAACTCTGCATTCAGATGTGTATATCTTTCCTTTTCTCCTTTGCTTTTATCTTCTCTTCTTTTCACAGCTATTTTTAAGGCCTGCTCACTCAGCCATTTTGACTTCTTGCATTTCTTTTTCTTGGGGATGGTCTTGATCCCTGTCTCCTTTACAGTCACAAACCTCAATCCATAGTTCATCAGGCACTCTATCTATCAGATCTAGTCCCTTAAATCTATTTCTCACTTCCACTGTATAATTGTAAAGGATTTGATTTAGGTCATACCTGAATGGTCTAGTGGTTTTCCCTACTTTCTTCATTTTAAGTCTGAATTTTGCAATAAGAAGTTCATGGTCTGAGCCACAGTCAGCTCCTGGTCTTGTTTTTGGTGACTGTATAGAGCTTCTCCATCTTTAAAAATCTCCAAAAAAAAAAGAAAAAAAAAAAACCCAGACGGCTTCTCAGGAGAATTCTATCAATCATTTAGAGAGGAGCTAATCCCTATCCTTCTAAAATTCTTTCATAAAATTGCAGAGGAAGGAACACTTCTGAACTCATTCTACGAGGCCACCATCATCCGATCCCAAAACCTGACAAGGAACACACACACAAAAAGAAAACTTCAGGCCAATATCACTGATGAAAATAGATTCAAAAATCCTCAACAAAATCTTAGCAAACAGAATTCAGCAACACATCAAAAAGCTCATACACCATGATCAAGCTGGATTTATTCCAAGGATGCAAGGATTCTTCAATATACACAAGTCAATCAATGTCATACACCATATCAACAATTTGAAAGATAAAACCATATGATAAACTCAGTAGATGCAGAAAAAACTGTTGACAAACTTCAGCACCCATTTATGATTAAAACTCTTCAAAAAATGAGCATAGAAGGAACCTACCTCAACATAGTAAAGGCCATATATGATAAGCCTACAGCAAGCATTATTCTCAGTGGTGAAAAACTGAAAGCATCCCCCCTAAGATCAGGAACAAGACAAGAGTGTCAGCTTTCACCATTATTCAACATAGTTCTGGAAGTCATAACTACAGTAATCAGAGAAGAAAAGGAAATAAAAGAAATCCAGATGGGAAAAGAAGAAGTATAACTCTCACTGTTTGCAGATGACATGATACTGTACATAGAAAACCCTAAAGATAGTATCAGAAAATTACTAGAGCTAATCAGTGAATTTAACAAAGTCATGGGGTACAATATCAATACACAGAAATGACTTGCATGTCTATATACTAACAATGAAATCTCAGAAAGAGAAATTAAGGAATCAATCCTACTTACCATTGCAACAAAAAGAATTAAACATGTAGGAATAAACTTACCTAAGGAAACAAAAGAACTGTACACAGAAANTGAATTTAACAAAGTCATGGGGTACAATATCAATGCACAGAAATGACTTGCATGTCTATATACTAACAATGAAATCTCAGAAAGAGAAATTAAGGAATCAATCCTACTTACCATTGCAACAAAAAGAATTAAACATGTAGGAATAAACTTACCTAAGGAAACAAAAGAACTGTACACAGAAAATTATAAGACACTGATGAAAGAAATCAAAGATGACAAAAACAGATGAAGAGATATTCCATGTTCCTGGGTAGGAAAAATCAATATTGTGAAAATGACTATACAACCAAGTGCAATCTACAGATTCAGTGCAATACCTATCAGGTTACCAATGGCATTGTTCACAAAACTGCTGCTGCTGCTGTGTCCAACTCTGTACGTGACCGACTCTGTGCAACCCCATAGACGGCAGCCCACCAGGCTCGTCCGTCCCTGGGATTCTCCAGGCAAGAACAGTGGAGTGGGTGTCCATTTCCTTCTCCAATGCATGAAAGTGAAAAGTGAAAGTGAAGCCACTCAGTCGTGTCTGACTCTTCACAACCCCATGGACTGTAGCCTACCAGGCTCCTCCATCCATGGAATTTTCCAGGCAATAGTACAGGAGTAGGTTGCCATTTCCTTCTCTTTTCACAGAAAACTAAAATTTCTAAAACAAAACAAAAAAGTTTCTAAAACAAAACAAAAAATTTCTAAAACTAAAACAAAAAATTTCACATTCATATGGAAACATAAAAGACTCGGAATAGCCAAAACGGTCTTGAGAAAGAAAAATGGAACTGGAGGAATCAACCTTCCTGACTTCAGATTATGCTACAAACTACAGTCATCAAGAAAGTATGGTACTGGCTCAAAAGAGGAAATATAGACCAATGTGTCATTATTTTTGACAAAGGAGGCAAGAACATACAATGGGGCATAGATAGCCTCTTCAATAAATGGTGCTGGGAAAACTGAACAGCTACATGTAAAAGAATGAAATTAGAACAGTTCCTAACACCATACAGAGAGATAAACTCAAATTGGATTAAAGACCTAAATGTAAGACCAGAAACTATAAAACTCTTAGAGGAAAACAGGCAGAATACTTGATGACGTAAATCAAAGCAGGATCTTCTGTGATCCACTCCTAGAGTAATGGAAATAAAAACAAAAATAAACAAGTGGAACCTAATTAACCTTAAAAGCTTTTGCATAGCAAAGGAAACTATGCTGCTGCTAAGTCGCTTCAGTTGTGTCTGACCCTGTGCAGCCCCATAGACGGCAGCCCACCAGGCTCCCCCGTCCCTGGGATTCTCCAGGCAAGAACAGTGGAGTGGGTGTCCATTTCCTTCTCCAATGCATGAAAGTGAAAAGTGAAAGTGAAGCCACTCAGTCGTGTCTGACTCTTCACAACCCCATGGACTGTAGCCTACCAGGCTCCTCCATCCATGGAATTTTCCAGGCAATAGTACAGGAGTAGGTTGCCATTTCCTTCTCTTTTCACAGAAAACTAAAATTTCTAAAACAAAACAAAAAAGTTTCTAAAACAAAACAAAAAATTTCTAAAACTAAAACAAAAAATTTCACATTCATATGGAAACATAAAAGACTCGGAATAGCCAAAACGGTCTTGAGAAAGAAAAATGGAACTGGAGGAATCAACCTTCCTGACTTCAGATTATGCTACAAACTACAGTCATCAAGAAAGTATGGTACTGGCTCAAAAGAGGAAATATAGACCAATGTGTCATTATTTTTGACAAAGGAGGCAAGAACATACAATGGGGCATAGATAGCCTCTTCAATAAATGGTGCTGGGAAAACTGAACAGCTACATGTAAAAGAATGAAATTAGAACAGTTCCTAACACCATACAGAGAGATAAACTCAAATTGGATTAAAGACCTAAATGTAAGACCAGAAACTATAAAACTCTTAGAGGAAAACAGGCAGAATACTTGATGACGTAAATCAAAGCAGGATCTTCTGTGATCCACTCCTAGAGTAATGGAAATAAAAACAAAAATAAACAAGTGGAACCTAATTAACCTTAAAAGCTTTTGCATAGCAAAGGAAACTATGCTGCTGCTAAGTCGCTTCAGTTGTGTCTGACCCTGTGCAGCCCCATAGACGGCAGCCCACCAGGCTCCCCCGTCCCTGGGATTCTCCAGGCAAGAACACTGGAGTGGGTTGCCATTTCCTTCTCCAATGCATGAAAGTGAAAAGCGAAAGTGAAGTCGCTCAGTCGTGTCCAACTCTTCACAACCCCATCGACTGCAGCCTACCAGGCTCCTCCATCCATGGGATTTTCCAGGCAAGAGTACTGGAGTGGGGTGCCATCGCCTTCTCCAAAAGAAACTATAAGTAAGGTAAAAAGACAACCCTCAGAATGGGAGAAAATAATAGCAAATGAAACAACTGACAGAGGATTAATTTCCAAAATAGACAAGCAGCTCATACAACTCAATACCAGAAAAACAAACAACCCTGCCTACCAGGCTCCTCCATCCATGGGATTTTCCAGGCAAGAGTACTGGAGTGGGGTGCCATCGCCTTCTCCAAAAGAAACTATAAGTAAGGTAAAAAGACAACCCTCAGAATGGGAGAAAATAATAGCAAATGAAACAACTGACAGAGGATTAATTTCCAAAATAGACAAGCAGCTCATACAACTCAATACCAGAAAAACAAACAACCCAACCAAAAAGTTGGAAAAAGGCCTAAACAGACATTTCTCCAAAGAAGACATACAGATGACTAACAACACAGGCAAAGATGCTCAACATCACTCATTATTTGAGAAATGCAAATCAAAACCACAATGAGATATCACCTCACACTGGTTAGCATGGCCATCATCAAAAAGTCTACAAATAATAAGTGCTGGAAAGGGTGTGGCGGAAAGGGAATGCTCTTACACTCTTGGTGGGAATAGGAAGTGATTACTGGCTAGCTTGCTCTCTCCTCTTTTGATCCCACTTCATCTCATCCAGTCTCCTCTAACTACCCCCTCCCTCTTCTCTTCTCCATGTAACTCAGTGAACCTCCCTGGGTGTCCCTCAATGTGGAGAAACCTTTCATCTTTAACCTAGATGTTTTATCATCGGTGCTGTATAGATGGAGAAGTCTTGAGGCGACGGTAAAAATAAAACTGAAAACCAGAAGCAGGAGGTTTAAGTCCAAATCAAGAGAACATCAGAGAACTCCTGAACCCAGGGAACATTAATCGATAGGAGCCCATCAAACGCCTCCATACCTACACTGAAACCAAGCACCACCCAAGGGCCAACAAGTTCCAGAGAAAGACATACCATGCAAATTCTCCAGCAACACAGGAACACATCCCTGAGCTTCAATATACAGGCAGCTCAAAGTTACTCCAAAACCACTGACGTCTCATAACCCACTACTGGACACTTCATTGCACTCCAGAGAGAAGAAATCCAGCTCCACCCACCAGAACTCCAACACAAGCCTCCCTAACCAAGAAACTTTGACAAGCCATTGATACAACCCCACCCACAGTGAGGAAACTCCATAATAAAGAGAACTCCACAAATTCCCAGAATATAGAAAGGCCACCCCAAACGCAGCAATATAACGAAGATGATGAGACAGAGGAATACCCAGCAAGTAAAGGAAGAAGAGAAAAGCCCACCAAACCAAACAAAAGAGGAAGAGATAGGGAACCTACCTGAGAAAGAATTCCAAATATTGATAGTGAAAATGATCCAAAATCTTGAAATCAAAATGGAATCACAGATAAATAGCCTGAAGACAAAGACTGAGAAGATGCAAGAAAGGTTTAACAAGGACCTAGAAGAAATAAAAAAGAGTCGATATACAATGAATAATGCAATAAATGAGATCAGAAACACTGGAGGCAACAAATAGTAGAGTAATGGAAGCGGAAGATAGGATTACTGAAATAGAAGATAAAATGGTAGAAATAAATGAATCAGAGAGGAAAAAAGAAAAAAAATTAAAAGAAATGAGGACAATCTCAGAGACCTCCAGGACAATATGAAACACTCCAACATTCGAATTATAGGAGTCCCAGAAGAAGAAGACAAAAAGAAAGACCATGAGAAAATACTTGAGGAGATAATAGTTGAAAACTTCCCTAAAATGGGGAAGGAAATAATCACCCAAGTCCAAGAAACCCAGAG
>SJYT01037188.1:0-136509 GCA_006410635.1 Cephalophus harveyi | reverse complement strand
AACAGTGTCAGACTTTATTTTTGAGGGCTCCAAAATCACTGCAGATGGTGATTGCAGCCATGAAATTAAAGGACGCTTACTCCTTGGAAGGAAAGTTATGACCAACCTAGTTAGCATATTCAAAAACAGAGACATTACTTTGCCAACAAAGGTCCGTCTAGTCAAGGCTATGGTTTTTCCAGTGGTCATGTATGGATATGAGAGTTGGACTGTGAAGAAAGCTGAGCGCTGAAGAATTGATGCTTTTGAACTGTGGTGTTGGAGAAGACTCTTGCAAGTCCCTTGGACTGCAAGGAGATCCAACCAGTCCATTCTGAAGGAGAATAGTCCTGGGTGTTCATTGGAAGGACTGATGCTGAGGCTGAAACTCCAGTACTTTGGCCACCTCGTGCGAAGAGTTGACTCACTGGAAAAAAACCCTGATGCTGGGAGGGATTGGGGGCAGGAGGAGAAGGGGACGACAGAGGATGAGATGGCTGGATGGCATCACTGACTTGATGCACGTGAGTCTGAGTGAACTCTTGGAGTTGGTGATGGACAGGGAGCCCTGGCGTGCTGCGATTCATGGGGTTGCAGAGTCAGACACGACTGAGCGACTGAACGGACGGAACGGAATTCTGTTTCAAGTCTGTTTCTTTAATCTGTCTTGGGCCACAGACTCCTAAGAAAGCCCATGGACCTCTTCTCAGAATAAATGTGTTTAAAATGCATAAAATAAAACTACACATGGTTGCAAAGAAATGAGTTACACAGAGACGCAGTTCTATACCTGGACCTCTCTGAAAGGAGCACCCAGGATAATAAAATAAAATGGGGAAAGCATAAAAGTCCTACTCCACCAAAGGGAACCAACCAGAGAGAGTACAGTGACTTAACTGAAGACAAATGTATTGAATATTTGCCCTGCCCCACAGAGGAATAAACCAACTCAAGAAAGCTTGATTTAAAAGTGAAGTGGCTGACTGTCTATTTCCTAATAAAGCACTGTAATCAAAAGTACTTCGTGTTGTACTTCAACAGCGCTTCATTTGTCAAATGTTTCCAGAACATCCAATCCACTTCTTAATTTCTGTTTACTTGTTCATCATCTCCACCACCCACCCCTGCTTTATTCCAGTCTTTGAACTAAGTCTCAGATGATGACAAAGGAGTTGGCTTATCCTGACTCACTGCTCAGGACTCCAGCACCGCCCCATCATAGGAGAGAACACCAAAGGGGATCTAATGGAAACAGTCTGTGCCTGAACGGTAACTCGGACATCAGTAGCCTCGTAGATTTCCTGATTGCACACCTCACGTTTCGTGGCCATTCGCCCCCTGGGCTTGATCCGGGGGTGATGCTTTTTGACTTGCCAAATCCGACACCCATCACAACTCAGCATCTTTACGGAAAATATTCTGCAAACATCTAGATGCATAAGTGCCATGAAATGTGGTCCCTGAACAATATCTTCATTGAGAAACCCCCCAAGCACTCCTTTAATAAAAGCCAAGGACTTGAGTATCACCAGACCCAGGAGAGAGAAATACCTTGCTACTTTCTCTTCCCAGTAACTGTCTTTTTTCCCCAAAGAACTCAATCAACTATATCTTCCATAAAACATCTTTTCAGAAAAAAACTACTGTTATTTTTTGTATTATGATGTCCTTTCTGATCATTGATATCAGTTTACATAAACGTTAAAATGCATTGTCCTTATCCTTCCAAATGAGGACTCAATAATATTAATAGTCACCCTCTCTCTGTACCTCTCTCTCTCCCCTTCACACACACACACATACACACACACACACACACACACACACACCTTTACCCAGCGTCTTCTCCCACTTTACATCCAGGGTAGAGGGAAAGAAATAAAAAATTAAAAAAGATTAGGTATTGCCTTTCAACGTGACTGCTAACACAATAAAGCCACACTGTAAACTGAATCATCGGAGTCCGCTGTTCTTATTGCTCTCTTTGCTGGTATTACTTCATGGATATTAGAACCCTTAGGGATATTGGAATATGAATAAAGATTTTTTTTTAATCAGCTAGTTTTTTTTTTCTTGGTTCTGTTTCTAAAAATAATGCAGTTTGCAAAAAACAGAAGGTTTGGTTTATAACACAAACAAAATTGTTACATTCTGAATGGGTTGTAAGTACCTGATTCTTTGCCTTTTTACTCATCCCTGCAAAAAAAAAAAAAAAAAATGCAAATCCATTTGCTAACCAGCTGTACCTCTGTGCGGAACAGATAACAACCTGGAAGAGCCAGGGTTTGCTGTGAATCGGCACTGATAGGCCTGAATCTCATAGCTTTTTTTAAATGCTAATGACAAGAAACATTTCCAAAGCCAAAACGCTCTTGTAGATCTGTCTTCCTCTATTATGACTGATATTTGCTTGTAAGTACACAGAACACTTGTTCCCGGTCCCTTATCTGTGGCGCTGCAGCATGCTGACCTACATACCATTCAGCACAATATGACGCGCAAACATCTTCTATATAATTTTTCATTTTCGACTTAAAAACAGTAGAGGCAAAATAGGATTGCTGCAAATCTAACAAAGAGATGGCATTATTTCCAAATAAAAATGTGCGCTTTTCCAAAGAATTTATTTGTCTAGCAGCATGAAGTTCGTACATAGCAATGCTGGGGAGAGGGTGCTAAATTGTGATTAGGAAGGAAGGACTTAGGGAGGGAAACAAAACCCATCTTTTCTGCTCCCCGAGCATAATTAAGCTAACTTCTTTCTCACCACAATTAGAAGTTCAGCTTTTCTGAACCGTGTTTTTGCAGTGTCACGAAATGTGGCAGAGAGAGTAATGCTGAAATCCATGCAGTAATAATAACAAAGGAATAAGGGTGGAAGGTGACACGGGAGCCGTGGGAAGGAAAGAAGGCGTCTGTTTTCACACTTGCCATTGTAGAACACTCCAAACCGAGTTACTTATCTTTTTGAATTTCTTGCGGCTATGGCTGCCATGTTGGAGGCTCTCCTACCCTTGAAAGGATCCTTGGGTTTCCAACAAAACTGTTAACAGCTGCAGTGGAGGCCTTAAGCTGGTGGCTATCTGATGACCCAGCCTCCTTAATGCTCTGCCAGACCACTATAATTGCAAATACAGGAAAAAGGAGGACTGTATTTCTAAAACAGCATCACGAAAGAGACCAGCAAAGGCGCCACCAAGGTCAAAAGGGCAAAGAGGGTGAAAACCCCTCATTAACTGGGAAGGCAGCTGGAAATCTCCACTCACACCGCCTTCCCTTGGCCAAGAAGAGGTGGCTTAGGAGTGCACCTGGGTTGAATTTTTAATGATAAGCTGTTTTTGTTTTCCAAGTTTGATGCTTCTAAAACAATTGGAAAATCCCCAAGTACAATAAAAATGGCTTGGGTTTTGGCCCCAGCGACCTCTCTCCTTGCACTTTAAGTAACACGATTCCTAATTATCTTCAGGGCCCGGAAGAGGAGGGCTGCAGCAAATATTCTGCCGCCGGGTGGATGCTGACAGTAGGTTCTGAGCACAGTTCGCTCTCTGAATCATTGTTTCATGGTTCTCTAAAAGCAGAGCAACCTTTTGCAAAGCAGTGATTTGAATGTGACCATCTAGAAGTCTCTTTTCCAAAAACCCAAATCAAAGATAAAATACATTTTTCACACTTTTTGCAGTTTTGTAGCTATTCTGCTTCATTGTTTGCACCAGCCAAATTTATCCATCGGCTGCCAGACCCCTGCTTATTTATGAGCAGTGTTAACCCAGCCTTTTACAATTTCCATGTGATAAAGGGAGTGGAGCATTCTGGCTGAGAGTCTGGAGACCCTGGGTTTTTACCCTGGCTCGGCCACCAACGAGCTGTGTGACTTTGAGCAAATCACTTGACCTCTCTGAACCTGTATCTCTGGAGCTTGGCCTAGTTAAATGATAAGAGCTCTTCTAGATGTAAAATTCGACAGTTGGCTCCCCATATATCCTTTTCATTTGGGACCACTTATCTCAACACTGTTGGCTCATGTTAACTGCTAACTACCACAGAACAAATACCATAGAACAGTTTTCTAAGTGCTTATTTCAGATGATCCTGAGAGCTCTCAGAAAACTTTGTCTCTCTGCACCGCCACAGATATGCTTAGGTGATAACCAGCTCCCACTTCACTGTACATTGCTGATGACAATCTTATACTCCCACAAGAGCACCATAGGTCTAGCTTATTAATGGTCTATGCTAATGCAATTTCCAGAAAGTATGTTGTTATTAAATTTTCTGAAATTTCAACACAGCAAAACAACATATAACTGCTTGATAAATTACGCTGAATAGATTTAGTAATTTGTGTAAGGGTGGCTCTCATTTATGTAAGATGCCTAAATCCATTTAAAGTTAATTTCTAATTTTCTTATATTTATGTCATTCAGAAATACACTGCTGGTCCAGGAGCAATCTTTCCAAAACCCAAGTGAACTATTAATTTAGTTTGGGTTAAAGCATAAAATGTTAACAGTGTACACTATCCGCAGTTCAGCTACTCTTCACGATTTCTTCCAAACACAGTCTATGAATTTTTTTTTTCTCACTTGACTGAGATTCTGTATAGCATCTCTGTTTTTATCTTAAATTCAAGGCAAAGGATAGATGGATTTATTAAATGAGAGTTCCTAGAAAATATCAAGTTAGCATAAAAATTGTCACGGACTAAGCAATCTGCCTTTTATATTCCTCTCAATGTTTTAGATGAAAATACAGTCCAAAATTCTAGGTCCCCTTCCTTAAGCTTCTATTTATAAAATACACCCAGATGAAGATTGTCCTTCTTCATTGTCACTGTTGTTTAAAAATAATCACTGTGCTGTTGACTTCTGTCTGAACTGTGCCAGGCTCTACAGGTAGAACCATTTATAAAGTAATAACTGCTGCCCCTAAAAGGCAGAGAGATGGCAGTAGGATGGATCCACCCACAGATTTGGAGCTATAAGCCACAAGTAGAATTCCTGTGAGAAGTGTAAAAAGGGTTGAATTTTAAACACTGTTGTCTGGTAATATCTATGCTTTGCTGCTGCTGCTGCTAAGTCACTTCAGTTGTGTCCAACTCTGTGTGACCCCCTAGACGGCAGCCCACCAGGCTCCCCTGTCCCTGGGATTCTCCAGGCAAGAACACTGGAGTAGGTTGCCATTTCCTTCTCCATCTATGCTTTAGGCTTCAGCAAGAGTTAATTACACACATACACACTCACATACACTGTCTCTCACACACACACGATTGCACACCAACATAGCAATGTATGTCAAAGACTTAAAAATGACTCAAACACAAAACTGAAATTTCTGCTAGGGGACAATTTCTTACAGAACTGTGGAAGTCCATAAATATGTTAGAAAGTAAATGAGATGACTGATTTTTACTTTCTTTTAACAAATTCATTTATTTGTTTATTAAGTTACTGGGTTCTTACTATGTGCCAAACAGCATGTTTTGCTAAGTTCAATATAATTCATGAGAGAAATAAAAAGCTCAAGAAAGAAATCACTCTGATTCCTAAAACACTTTCATTGCAAAATTTGCAAATCAAGTAAAATGGCTATGCTATTATATTGTTAATAAAATAGCTTAAATCTAACTTTTAAAATTTAAAAAAAAAAAAAATGAAAGAGGTACTACCTTAGCTGTCTTTTTATGTTACAACTTGAAATATTTCAAAACTTTATCCCAGGTGTCCTTTTGTAGTGAACAGAATATATGATCCATTGCATTTAACTTTGAAGGTAAATTAGTCTAATAACTCTGGATTAACAGTAGGTGATTCAAATCACCGTCAGACTTAATCTTCAGCTGGGTATCTTGCTGAGGTTATTTGTGTTCAGTTGTGTTCAACTCTTTGCGACCCCATGGACTGCAGCCCACCAGGCTCATCTGTCCATGGAATTTTCCAGGCAAAATACTGGAGTCGGTTGCTACTTCCTACTCCAGGGGATCTTCCCAACCCAGGGATGAAACCCGCATCTCTTATGCCTCCTGCATTGGCAGGCGAGTTTTTTACCACTAGCACCACCCGGGAAGGCTTGGGTGTGTGCTTTTGAGCAAACTGGCCATTAGAGTTACTGGAAAGGCACCTAAGGAGGGCCACGTTCCAAACAGGCATAGCGGCTAACGCTGCGGACACGACCCCTGAAGGCCCGTCTCAGCATCGTTTCAGTGCGGCGACCGTGGGTCTGGAGATGGCATGCTAGTGACATCAGGAGAAGTTCCCCACTCCCCCCCGGGTGTTCTGAGAAAGCTTCGTTCTGTGGCTATCTCAGCCGTAACTACAGTGATCACACAGCTCATTTGCTCAGGACATCCCAGTTTACTCCTGTTATCCCAACATAATCATTAACAGTTCCCCAAAAGAATAGTTTCCCCTAGCCCTGGCAAGGGATGATTAATTACACAGGCCCCCAAACATAATACAATCTGTGATACACACTCCAAACGCTGCTGCATTAGAACAAACTCCAGTCCTGCCCAGCACTAGAAATGGGGCAGTCTGCACAGTTGCAGACACGTGCCGGAATTTATCATCCTCTTTCCCCGTGCAAAGGTCCTGTTCTTGAAAGAAATTGGCTAAACAAGCCACCCTGTCTGATTCGTGGGCATGACCTATCAGCATATCGCCTATCAAACCGTAACTTTCCTCTACTCGCCCCCATCAGATTTACTAAACATTCCTGGGATGAGCTGAGCTCTATCGGATTCTGCACAAAACCTGACTCTGTTCTGGATTTCTTAAGAATAAAAAAATGTATCTTGCTCACCTTGGTGTCTCCCAGCGCCTTTAGTATGCAGCCTTATTTGTAAGAGCCACTTCATAAACATTTGTTGACATTCTGGAACATCCAGTCAAAACACCTGGATGGTTGGCCAAATTCTCTACTTTCTTTCCAGCTATTTATCATCATGTAGATCCAAAGAAATCCAGAAAATAGACAAATGCCAGGCCTGAGCACATCCATGGGGAGAAGGGCCCAGGTGGATGGAAACATGTACACTTAAGCCTTTGCTTCGCTCCTAGTAGCTTCTCAATCTATCTTCATGTTCTTTTCTAAGGCAGCTAATTGGCCACGTTCTACAAACCAGATATTCTAGAGGTAGGAGCCAGGTCTTGCCCAACAAACCCATCAACAAAACCGTTGTTTCCACCTGGATATCCTGGACAAATAAAATCAAGGGTCAAGAAAGAATCTTGCTAAAGAAGTAACAGTACTTGCTATTCCCTTGTACAGCATCTCTGGAGGTCTTTGGCAGATTAAGGAGGAGATAATGAGAGATTTTAAAGGCATGTTTTGCTCATTTTGACGTTGGAAAAGAATTGACATTTATCCACGAGGCGTGAAGAGGATTTGCAGTATCTGAGTCAACCCTTACAAACGGTGCTGCAGCATTTTGCCCTCAGTTTTCACATTCCCCAATTTTAATTTGTGATTTCTGAAATCATATCTTGAACATGCTTGTGATTACTTTTTTCAGATCACTCAAGCAGACTAAATAAATGCAGTGACTGTGCCTAATGGTTTTTATGAACCTACCACATTGGGATGGAATCAAAACCATCATGTAATTTGGCATCATCTGGTAAGAAAAAGAGTTTCTACAACATCCGTCCATCTTTGAAAAACAACAAGAAAGCAAAGTACATTTCAAGCGGAAAGAAGGGATATAAAGCACTGGGCCCTGGATACCAGACTCCACATTCACACAACATGTTCTTTCGGGAGGTTTGAGCCGGGGTGCTTTCTCTTTTCATCGGCCAACATATAAGTGGCTTCAGCAAGATGTAGGGAACAAAGAAAGACTTTCATTTACAAAAGCAAGTCTAACGCACAGTGTCTGTTAGGAACTTTTATTTATGCCGCACCTGGCATTATTTTTAACTATCTCTGGAACAGAATTGGCTGTGCCAACTCTGACAAGGAAAGAGTGTGTTTCTGCCTCCAACGCATAAACCTTTGTCATGCACCTTTGAACCCCAAGCTCACATCAGCAAAGTCATCCTGACTGAAGGACCCTGGAGGAGAGCAGGTGGGCTCGCGTGCTTGGTGGAGGCTGGCTGGTCTGCCTCCCAGCTTCTCCAGGTAGGAGACTGCCACCAGGATCTCTGGGCTGAGCCCTCCATAGTCTGTGCCAGCTCCCAACTGCCTTTGACAAAGCTCAGTGTTTTGTCTCAGTGCTTGGACTTTGAACTAGCCTTGCAAATAGAAAATGGATCAAACTGAATTGGGGAAATTTTTTCATTCTCCCCTGGTCAAGATTTTTTTATTGTAATATCTCTAACTTAATCCAAAAGCATTATCCTTGCTATTTTTTAATCAAAATAAAGTATTAATTAGGTGTGTGGTTATGTCCTGCTCTGCTAACAAATCCAATTGATGAGTTAGTCTCATTCAAGCTGAGAGGGAAACACACAGGGATAGTGTTTCTTTGAATACATCACTTCATCTTTTCCTCCATCAAACTCTGCCATTGATACAAAATGAATCTCAGCTCAGATAATCTCAAACTTCCATTCTGACTGTAACACAGGTTTCGCGGTGCGCCAGGATGAGCCTAACATTACTATCTTGCGCATCTTAGTTGGATGTGAGCATTTTATTTCAACACATTTGAATGCTGGTCACTAAGGAAGAGAAAGTTTGGGGCAAAGAAACCTGCAGGCCCTGGCCATCCCGCAGGTGATTCGCAGATCCAGCATCTTCTGCGTTAATCACACAGATGCAGATAGAGAGCTAACTAGCTATTCAAACTGAGCCTGACAAAGGCATCCTGTGCCAAGCTATGTGCCTAATTTGCTCTTAAAGGAGATGCTGCAGTTAATCCATACGACAGCTTCTTGGAAGTCAACCCAGAGGTTGGAATTAACCTCGAGTCAACTTTAAATGTGTTGTTGTTATTTAGTCACTAAGTTGCCTCCACTCTTGGTGACCGAATAGACTGCAGCACATCAGGCTCCTCTGTCCTCCACTGTCTCCCAGAGTTTGCTCAAACTCATGACCATTGAGTCAGTGATGTCCATTCATCCTCTGCCAACCCCTTCTCCTTTTGCCTTCAACCTTTCCCTGCTTTTCAATCTTTTCCCAACTTTAAATTACAAAATAGAATACATGTTTTGCAACAAATGAAATCTAAAGCAAGAATTGTTTCTGGTTACATATGCCATTACCCCTAAACAGTCCAGAATTTAGCCAGAACTCTGGAGACTCCTAATATTAAAACCACAGCTTTTTCCTTGTGATTTTCAAACTTTGAAAAAAATCCAATGTTATCTCCCATGCCTACGAGCCTGTAACTTGGGACGTTCAAATGATGAGTTTGCTCCCTCTGCCTAAGAGCCCGGCCCACACCCCGTCTCAGGGATGACCACAGGCCGCCTGGCCTTCTGACTACAGCAGCTCCCACCAGCTCAGCCCGAAGCAAACCCTGACTTTGCCATGCGCCCCTGAACTGCCAGAGTGCCTGGAAAACCTCGTTGCAGAGGGCAGTGAAGGAAGCAGTGGCCAGTTCCAAAAATCCTTGCCTGCCCTCCAAGGGCCGGCTTGCAAGAGAAGCGCTCATGTCTACCCCAGGGCTGCGCCTTCACTGGCCCTCTCTGCCCGCAGCGGTCATTCCCTCCGCGTGGAGTTGAGGCATTTCCTGGGCAGGAAGACCCCGCCTGAGCTTGACCAAGCATGTCAGTGTCACTGGAGCTAGGAGCTACACTCCGAGCTTCCCTGCTCCGCACGCTTAGTTGAAGCGGGGAGGGGGTGGGACAGGAAAGATTCACACAGATGTAGAGTGAACATTTATGTCCTGCAGGGGTGCCCTTGAAACTTGTTAAAAACTGTCAGTCAAGACATCTGGTCAGCTGTCCTCACCCATATTGGGGTTTTGAGGCTACTGCTATGCCCCAATATGCTTCGAACATTGCCAATCTGCTTTCTCCGCAGAAGCAGCCGTGCGTCCCGGTTGGGTTCTCAGCCCGGCCCCAGCCCTGGTGTTCATCGTCTCACGTCCCAAGCAAAACCAAAAAGCACACGCTAGCGCGTGTGTCTGGCTCATGGAGCAGGTTGGAGAAGCCTTGTGCAATCAGGGACGGGGGCCGACTGGCTTCGGCCGGGTCCATCTTGCAGCCTGCAAAACAGTCAGCTGTCGCCAGGGCCAGGCGGCAGATGGACAGTTTGCCTCCGATTTCCAGGCCGGCGCCAAACCCTTTAGAGCTTTGGCAGCCGAGCGCCGTCAGGCAGCAGCTTTGATGTCCTGCAGATGGCCGTGCGGCCGCTGCGCCTCTGCGTCCCGACCGGCCCAGGGCTTGCTTTCAGGCAGCGTTCACTCTGGCCCGGCCCACGGTCAGCCAGGGACGCGGGGCTCTGGGCGGCGGGGCACTGGACGCCGGCCGAGAGGCGCCAGCAGCTTCCACGCCCACGTGGACAGTAGCGGAAAAAATGCTATTTTTAAAAAAAGAGTAACACACACACCCCTGCACTGACTCTTCCCACTCTGGATTTCCTGACACACGCGTGTGTCTTCAGCTCTCCCCAGGTCACTATCCAGCCCCAAGCCAGTCCTCTGCCTTCCTCCCTGGCACCCGAGAGCTTCTCAGACATTGAGCAAAGCCTTCCGCCCGCATCCGCCTCCATGTAGATGGCACGGGCATCTAGAGGAAAACAGAGGTCCCTTAAAACAGAGCACAACCATACAAACTTATTTACAAAACGGAAACAGGCTCACAGAGGCAGAACACGAGCTTCTGTTACCAAAGGCGAAAGCAAGCGGGGTAGGCGGAGGGATAAGCTAGGATTCCGGGACCAGCAGACACACTGCTGCCTGTGAAGTAAACAAGGACCTACTGCCCGGCACAGGGAGCTAGATCCAGCATCTTGTAATAAACTGTCGTGGAAAAGAATCTGAAAACAGGTGTGCACATGGGTAACTGAATCGCTTTGCTGTACCTGTGTAACTAACACAGCGCTGCGAATCACCTATACTTCAACAAAAAAGAACCAAAGGAGAAAAGAAAGAGAGGCAGAGAGCGAGAAAAAACCAAAGCAGGGGCTGCTCTCTCCTTCCTCCGGATTTTCTGGTGCACTGTGAATATTTGCTCCTTCCCGGGGCACAGGTCGAGCCTGCAGACAATCTCAGACCATCTCTTCCCCTGGCCGCGCCACCCAAAGAGGCAGCAACTGGATAACCTCAGCATAATCAGGATTGCAAACCGGGAGGTTTTTAATTTGGTGTCCACAAGAAGACCCTCTCCAAGCTCCGCTTCATCTGGGTCTGACTTGCCCCAAGCCCCAGAGCAGAACAAAGCGTCAGCTTCATGGCGGTCAGGCTCATCTCACGCCCGGAATAGCCCCGAGTAATCTGTCAGAAAGCTGAGCCTGGAGGTCTTCCAAGCAGAGCCCTCACGCAGTTGGTAGGAGCAGTTAGGAATTCTGACTGGCACTATTAGAAGCCTTGTCGCTGCACCAGAGAAGCAAGTGCGGGCTTCTCCCGCCTCCCAGATCACCTGGAAATTTCCACTTCCCTCCACACCCTCTTGACAAGCGCGGCCGGCAGGGAGAGGTTTAGAGCAAGTGGCTGACAAAAATGAAAAGCAAACTCAGTGAAAATAAATTCAATCATGTGTGATTTCCAGCCTCTCAAAAGTAATAGAAATATTTGGTAAAAATATATAGATATAAATTGCCAATTAATGCAAACTGGTTAAAGCCAGTAAATGGAAAAAAATAAAAAGTTAATTAGAGCTTTTTGAAGCTTTGTTATATATACATCATTTGCAGGTGCTACAAAAGTGAAAAATAACCATTATAATTACTAGTATTCAAAGATTCATATTTTTCCCGTGTAATTTATTTAGGATTATCAGGTTCCTTGTAGTTATACAAAAGGCCTGTCAAGGTGTTTCCCACGTGTTTGGCTCGTCTGTGTTCCAAAAACAAGCCAAAATGCTGTTGTATTTCACCCAGTACAGGGAAGCTGCTCCGAGGGAAAAAAAAATAGGCCAAGTTTTACCTGGATCTCTATCTTGGTTAAATTATCTTACATATGTTTTAATTTTTTTTCTTGTTCTTTCTGTCTTCATCTCTGTCTCTCTCTCTTTGTTAAAATACATCTGTGTTTGTTGACTGCCCCAGATTATATCTAAGTGAGGAGTGGGTGTCCTAGCACCTGGTAAAGTATATGTAGCTTAACAATACGTATCATTACATTATTTACAGCTCATTTTATGGTATTCAATAGTAAACTGCAAATTAACCCTTCAAGAACCAGTTGGAGAAAATGCTCCGTGCAGCATTTTCCAACAAGATATCCAACACAGCCTTTTTTTTTCCTCCTGGCAGAATTGTTAAGAGTACATCTATAACTGTATTCATAAACAGGGAAGTATGTTCATTACAGGAGAGAGGCCCACCCGAGCCAGCTAATTCCTCTCCCAGGAAATCTGTTTCATAATGATATTCCTTACTACACCACACTTGTACTTGTGCTGATAACACAGGTTATAAAAGGGACTTAGGACTGCAGTCAATTAATGTACTGGCTCTTTAACCTCCTTTATTGGAGTGCGCTGGGCACCGCAGGGACTGAATGTTCTGTGGCTGGCAACAGAAAGGCCCACGCGGTACCGCTGCATGCCGTCTCAGCCCGGTCCTCAGTTCCCGGGAACACGCCTCGTGACCTGACCTCGTTCGGTTCTGATTCAGCTGCCGCGCGGCGAAGGACACAGGGGTAAGGCTGGGGCAAGCAGGTGCGAAAAAGCACCTTTCCCACTCCTGATAAAAAAAGGCTCCCGCCCTGAAGCCGACGGGGGTCCACAGCGCGTTTTACTGGATCGCCTGATCCACTGTACCTCCTGGATCATCGAGGGCTGCTGAGGCTGGGTTCATATTGGGAGGGACTGAAGGCCCGAGAGACGGGGACAGCTCCCCTGAAGCCACCCAGCTGGTTAGCAGCAGAGCCAAAACCGGAGCGTTCAGAGTCCCTGGGCCCTAGAAGGGGCTCCCAGCCTATTCCCTGAGGCTTTTTAAATACAAAAGCCAGTCATTAGTGAGTGAGCATCTAGGACTGGACCCAGGGAAGGGGAAGGAACAGAAGTGTAAATAGCAAAGACCTTTGAAAGAGAGTCGCGGAGTGGAGAGGTGCAGCGCCGGAATTTTAAACTGGGCTACAAGACAGACATTACAAATTTCAAAATAGGTTCTCTTTGCTAATAAGAAATTTAGTCTGGGGATTAGCAGATGCAAACTCTTATATATAGGATGGGTCAGCAACAAGCCCCTACCGTAGGGCACAGGGCACTGTACTGAATAGCTTGTGATAAACCATTGTGGAAGAGAATATGAAAAAGAATGTGTGTATATGTATGGCTGAATCACTTTGCTGTGCAACAGAAATTAGCAAAACATTGTAAATCAGCTATACTTTAAAAAAAAAAAAAAGAAATTTGGTTTCTCTTTTCTCCTCTAACTAGCATTAACGGGGAAGTAAACGTATGTGTTGGACTGAACACCAACGCATTCTTAATAATGTAGACTTTTCGAAAAGAAGGATACAATGTAATCTGAGATAAGAAAGAGTTCTTCACTGTGCTACCAAAACACCATTGCTAACCTTTAAGGAACCCCACGGTGCCTTGCTCCTGAATTACTCTGTCTTAGGGCTATCAGCAATTTAGCTACATTTTGTTGGTAATTAGCTTGATAAATTAAGATCTGCAGTAGAAAACATGGTAACTTATTGTTCCCAAGGTTTTATGGTATTTTTCTAAAAACAGCAGCTTTCTTTGAAAACGTCCATTTCTATTGCAAGGAGACAAACAACAAAATCCGAAGTTTGCCGAGTCTGGCTCCAGACAACGACAGCCTGCCCCGGATCCGCTGGGCAAAATATCAAAGATTAGCCATTCATAATGCAAACTTCAATCGTGTGGTTTAAAATAATAGTCAAATCCTAGGACTGTGGGCAGTGGCTGCTAGATAGGGGGCAGCTGTCAGTCCAGTTCCTTCACGTTCTCCCCTGTTCTCTGCAACCATGAGACAAACGGGCTGGCGGAGAAATATCTGACAAGTGGTGAAACGTGGAGAAACGTTTCCGTTTATCCAAATGGCTCCCTGCGTATTAGGAGTGCAAAAACGGCTCATTCGAAGTTAAGCTCTTTTTCATCAAAACTGTCCACGAACAAGATGATTTCTTGGGGCTAATTTCCATTCAGAGGAGAGTGAGTTTGTTTCAGATGACCAAAGCCGTTTCAGAAAAGGGTTAGGAGCATCTCGACACGGCCATCGGGTCACTACCCGCTCCCCAGGCCTCGAGATGCTCTCGGAGCGCCGGTGGCACAGTCCCCTCCCTTTCGCAGTGAATGGAAATGAGCAGGTATCTTCCTCAGGAACACGCTAAAAATACAGCAATTACCCGATACAGATGTGGTGTCATAAACTCCTATTCCAAAGCATTCTGTTTCAGCCATGATTTCCATTGCAGAAAACTGTACTAATAGAAACATCCCGATTAATCTGAATTTGAGATATTTCATACAATGTATATTACCTTGCTGCTGCCTGCAACCTTCTGCCAGGTTTTTTTTTTTTTTTTTTTTTAGGAGGTGCTTTGAGGGGACCATACCATGAGAACAATACACAGCTGCTGCTGTATAGAGATATCTAATTGTCAATATTGTGGAAATTCTACAGCTTATTACGCGCATTCAGTCTAATTCTGGGCAAATTGCCAGTCACTTCAGGGACAATCAAGTGAGCCCCGTCACACGTGGTACAGCATCACAGCTTTAAGATACCCGGCTGTTTTGCCTCTGGCCAGAGAATGTTTGTACCAGAGCTACCGAGTGAAGGGGGGTAACTCCAAATAAAATAAAATTTGTATTTTTTCAAGTGGGCTGCATTTCAAGCCCAGATGTTAGTAATGAAAGATTCAATTTAAGGATTTAAATTACAAATAAATAAAGTATGAAACAGATGTGATTTTTAAGGAAGTTCAAATTATCCAGGAAGAAAAATCTCTCTGTGCATGACAAAGTAATCGGGATTGTCTTGAAGAGTCTGTTGAAGACAATCTGCTGAGCGCAATTCACCCTTAGGACAGGATTGGTTTGGGATGGGAAGGACTGGTGGAGCTTGTCATTAAACAAAAATTGTGTTTAATAAAACTTTATAACCGTGATTAATCCTATGAGGCCCTAAAGGAGTTTGCAGTTTCTGATAAACACATTTTCCTTGTTTGCAATGGTAATGATATTTTGAAGTGAATGGAATAAGAACAAAAACTCTAAGGGTAGAAAAAGGACGGTTTGGCAGGTACCACCTAGGCAGAAATTGCAGGGACACGTAAGGAGCAAGGGCCACCCATTAGGAGACCGTCTTGACATGCATGTGAAATGTGTGCATGTAAACAGGGGCAAATATCCCCGAGAAACCAAGCTCCCAGGCAGGCAGTGATGAAGCACATCTTTATTTATACAGACAAGCTCATAAGGCTTTTTTCATTCTAAGCTGATCATTAGGTTTGCCTATCAAAAGGATGACAGTGATTTAAGGCACAGTGTCTCCCATTTGGAGAATATTCCTTGAAAATGCAATCGGAAGGGACAATCTGAAGATGCACTGTTCACTACAGTAGTCACGGGTCATGTGAGGTCACTTAAACTTAAATTCATTAAATTAAATTGAATTGAGAATTTTCAGTTTTCTGTCATATTAGCCACGTGTCAAGAACTTAATAGCCATGTGTGGCTAGGGGCCCCCATAGTGGACAGTGCTAATAAGGAATATTGCCATCGCCACAGAAAGTTCTACTGGATGCCATCATCCAGACCAAGGCGGGAAGGTGAGATCTGGGCTGACGAGAACACTCCGTCCTCTTCATTCTAGCCATGGGGCCGGGTGTCTTGGTTTGCCCTAGTCTTAGCCTCTTGAATTTCGTGCACACCTGTGTGCGCATGCACACACCGACAGCCACAGATGCTGACGAAAGTCACTAGTACAGTAAGCTTCGGGATGCCTCAAGGAAAGCCGGCCCACAAACCCACTCTGGTGACCTGACCTCACCGGCAGGTCAGTTACCTCCAACAGGCGACTGAGGACAAGCCGTGCAGAGGCTCATCCTTGCTGCCCAGGCCCTGCGTGCGGGCTGCTGTGCCAGCCACCCAACCCTGGCGAATCAAAAGGCCACAAGAGTAAATAACTTCCTGCGGCTCCTTGGTTGTGGGGGAAGGCAGACTTGCAAAGCAGTAGGCCTTTAATAGGAGAACTGATTTAGAAAGAAAAGCGGTAACTCCCTGACACAGAAGCTCCAACAACTGGTCGCGTCTGTGGCGGAAAGCTGCCCTCCCGGGCGTCTCCCTGGTGCCCACTGAGCATCCTCAAGCACCAGCTCGCGCGCAAACCATCCCGGGAGAGCTGCACAGCTTCCTTTGCGCGGGGCACCATCCCCCTGCGCGTGACCTCTTTCTGACTCCTTGGAACCGCCAGCAGCCGTTCCACTTGGGCTCTGGCTGTGACAAAACCACCATCGCCTCCCTGGTGTCAGATGGAAAATGTAATTTGATGAAAGCTCCAAACTCAGAATCTTTCAAAAGTCAGCACCCTTCAATCTGTGCCGTTCTCTTGAGAGGTTTTCACGGGGGCTCCGAAACCCAAGAGCACTTTCAAAACTCCTGTTTTCCTCTGTGTTAAAATGAGGCATTTCCACCAGCTCCTACATGGCCTCCCCTCTTTCTCTGTTTACTGAAGGATCTTTGTTTCATAATGATACACACAGGTCTCTCTTTCTAATAGATTAGGGTAATGCAAGGAATTGCCCTAGCTTACTGGAGACATTGCGTATGTGCCCATGGAAAGTCACTTCAGTCGTGTCTGACTGTGGCCTCATAGACTGTAGCCCACCAGGCTCCTCTGTCCATGGGATTCTCCAGGCAAGAATTCTGGAGTGGGTTGCCATGCCCTTCTCCAATTGCAGACATTAGGGATGTCCTATTCCAGAATAACTCAGGGTGCCCAGACACCTAGGAGATTCCTAAATGCGCTACAAGAAGCTTATGGATCTTTCATCACATAAAAAGCTGTGTGTATGCATCTTTCTGAGAAGAGAGTTCAGAGCTTTTAGTAAATCATCAAAGACTAAAGAAATGGTCAGCTCCAGCCCATTTTTTAACTTTTTATTTTATAACAGATTATAGTTTATTAACAATGTTGTGGTAGCTTCAGGTGTACAGCGAGGTGTTTCAGTTACACATATATACCTCAGTTCAGTTCAGTCACTCAGTCGTGTCCGACTCTTTGCGACCCCAGGGACTGCAGCACACGCCAGGCCTCCCTGTCCATCACCAACTCCCGGAGTTCACTCAGACTCACGTCCATCGAGTCAGTGACGCCATCCAGCCATCTCATCCTCGGTCGTCCCCTTCTCCTCCTGCCCCCAATCCCTCCCAGCATCAGAGTCTTTTCCAATGAGTCAACTCTTCGCATGAGGTGGCCTAAGTATTGGAGTTTCAGCTTTAGCATCAGTCCTTCCAATGAACACCCAGGACTGATCTCCTTTAGGATGGACTGGTTGGATCTCCTTGCAGCCCAAGGGACTCTCAAGAGTCTTCTCCAACACCACAGCTCAAAGCATCCATTCTTCGGTGCTCAGCCTTCTCTATCTACATATATCTATTCTTTTTCAAATTCTTTTCCCATTTAGGTTGTTACATAATATTGAGCAGGGATCTTTGTGCTATACGGTAGGTCCTTGTGGGTTATCCATTTTAAATACAGCAGTGGGCACATGTCAATTTCAAGTTTCTTAGCCAACCCACCCCTGCCGCCGTAACCATAAGCTCCTTCTCCAAGTCTGTGAGTCTGTTTCTGTTTTGTGAGCAAGTTGACCGGCATCATTTGTTTTCAGATTCCACATATAAGCCCTGGGCTTCCGTGGTGGCTCCGCAGTAAAGAACTGCCTGCCAAAGCGGGAGACATGGGTTCGATCCCTGGGTCGGGAAGATTCCCCTGGAGAGGGAAATGGCAACGCACTCCAGTGTTCTTGCCTGGGGAATCCCGTGGACGGAGGAGGCTGGAGGGCTGCAGTTCACAGGGTCGCAAAGAGTCAGACATGGCTTAGGAGACTAAACAGCAGCAACGGAAGCGATATTCTGCAGCTCGTCTCTTTCTCTATCTGACTCACTTCACTCAGGGTGACAGTCTCTAGGTTTCCGGCCTATTTTTAACAGGAAAACTGAGGCTCAGGAAAAAAAAAAAAAATAAATGAACTAAACTTCTAGGAAGGAGACACACTAGTTAGTTGGACTCAAGTCAGACTGCAAACTGTTCTCCCAAATTGTAATCAACTGCTATATTCACTATAGCAGGCTATAGAGGGCATTTTTCTCCTTGCCTGTTCACTTGCCAAAGCTAATTCAAAATCCTTGGATCTTGCTCTAAATTAAGAAAGAAAAATAAAATCAGAACTGACGATTTCAAGGAAATGCTCAATTAAAGGACTGCTGTTTTCTGTGTTACTATGACCCAGACTCTCGAATCATTACACACATTGAGGGAAGTTTGGGAAATTCGGTGTTGCTTTGCAAAACCTAGCTTTTTGTGCTTCCTTAAATTTTAGAATTGTTTTGGAAAGGAGACGCCAACACTGCTTATTTTCTAGAGGCACAATATTTCTTTCCTTTTCAAAGACACTACTTCACTGGGTTGTGCTATTAATATATGCCTTGAATTTTGGATCAAGATACACAGATAACCATGAGATAACCACGAGATGACTGTGGGTTAACATTACTTGCTGACCAGCAATTTTTAAGGGCTCGAAGAGGAAAAAAAAAAAATGTTTCTGAATTGAAGCTTTTAAGACCCTTGAAGTATGTTTATCCCCCCACCCCCCTCAGTATAATTGTTTAAAGCCCAAACTCAAAGCTGCTGCTGCTGCTGCTAAGTCGCTTCAGTCGTGTCTGACTCTGTGCGACCCCATAGACGGCAGCCCACCAGGTTCCCCCGTCCCTGGGATTCTCCAGGCAAGAGTACTGGAGTGGGGTGCCATTGCCTCCTCCAAAACTCAAAGCAGATAGACTTAATCTTTTCTGGACTTGTCAGCATTGCAGAAGCTTTGTGGCCCTGTACAAATCACTTAACGTCCCTGAACCACAGCTTTCTCACCTGCATGATGAAAATACTCCCACATTATGAGAAGCCATCCCATAGAACTGCTATGAGGATGATTGCAAAGCAGTAAGTTCAAAGAGTTTGCACCGTGTGTGGCACAGAGACAGCGCTCAGTCCAAAGGAGCTCACGATCACGACAAATCTCACACGCCAAGGGCCACCTGCCTCAAGGCGTGTAAGACCACCACACCTGCCTCAAGGCGTGTAAGACCACCACACCTATTGCAGCGGGTGGGAAGGTGGCCCCTGAAACGATGCTTCACACTCTAAGCCCTGGAACCTGGCCCGTCACCTGATTTGGAAAAGGATCTTTGCTGACGTAATCTTTAAAGATCCTGAGAAGGTGATCATCCTGTTTCATGCAGGTGGACACACAGGGAAGAGACCGCTGGAAGGAGGAGGAAGCAGGTGAAGATGCAGGCAGAGACCAGAGCTAAGCAGGGCCACACCAAGGGTCTCCCGGAGCCGCCAGAGCTGGAAATGCAAGAAGGATTCTCCACTAGAGCCAAAGGTGGTTGACGACAGCCTGATTTCAGACTTCTCGTCTCCAGAACTATGAAAGAAGGCGCCTCTTTTGTTTCAGGCCACCACGCTGTAGTGATTTGTTAGAGCAGCCTCAGGAGACCCGCGCATCGACCCTGCCTTAAGCGCAGTTATATGCTTTATTTACACATAGTCTACAACAACAGAAAGCTGGGATGATTTTAAAGCAGGTCTCACATGTAATAAAGTGTTTATTTATACTTAACAAAAGTGGCAAAAGGTTAAGGAGGGACCTCATTCTTCTTGACGGTTTCCCTGACCTCTAAGTCAAACCCAAAAATGAATCCACCAGCCACATACG
This sequence comes from Cephalophus harveyi, assembly GCA_006410635.1. Lineage (NCBI taxonomy): Eukaryota > Metazoa > Chordata > Mammalia > Artiodactyla > Bovidae > Cephalophus > Cephalophus harveyi. The sequence goes on along the minus strand of SJYT01037188.1, from coordinate 116,504 downwards.
AGGAGCACGTTGGGAGTGCCCTGGTTGTCCAGACTAAGACTTGTCAGGCCCCAAACAAGGGACCTGGACTAGACCCCTGGTTGGAGAACTGGATCCCACATGCCGCAGGTGCCACCGTGAAGGCCTAGTGCAGCTAAGTAAGTACATATGTAAACATTAAGTGTGTCTCTAAGAGGAGCAAGCTGAGGAGGGGGCCGTCCACCAAAGGACTGCACTGGTTCAGTCCCACAGTTAGAATTTGTCCTCTGCCTCTCTTGAGGCTTCAGAATAATCAAAGGGGAGTGCTGCTCAGAAGGAAAGAAAAATAAAGCACTTTTATTCCTTTCTATCACAAGGAAGCTATATGATGATCTCCTTAAGAACGTGACACAACAGTGTTCATCAGCCAGGAACAGTGTAAGTGCTAGGTGCTCCGTTGCAGCCTTGTGACTCCGTGGACTGCGGCCGGCCAGGCAGCTCTGTCTGTGGAATTCTCCAAGAATGCCAGAGTGGGCTGCCATCCCCTTCCGCAGGGGATCTTCCCGGCCCAGGGATCAACCCTGGGTCTCCCGCATGGCAAGCACATTCCTTATCGTCTGAGCTACTAGGGAAACCTGTTATACGAATAGCTTTTTTTAAAAAAGTACCCAAGAGAAGCACAGAATAGTAAGTGTGATAGGCACACTGGTTAAATAGACAATGTAAGAGAGGGAAACCACAAATGGCTGCATGCCTGTAGAACGGCATCGCCCAGTCATGCTCAGCAATGCCAGGGGATGGGTTTTCAGTGAAAATGGTCAAACCAGCTTGGTGACCTGCATAATGACCAGCGTGGCCAAGCGCATGACCTATCGAATCCTGCCCAGGGGCCCGCACCGCCCCTGGAGGGGGCCTGTGCACCCATCCCAGCTCCTGAGTTCCGCACTCCCAGGCTGCCGTTACAACTGTAACTGCCCCCAGGACCACCCTTCCTGGGCGGAAGCGGGCTGTTCCCGGGGGCTTACAGCAGCGGCTCTCCATCCTGGCCCCCGCCACCCAGGGTCAGCAGTCAGCGCTCCCCGGCTCAGAGCGTCGGGAGGGCTGAGGGGAGCACTGGCTTCGCTCTCTTCCCACACCTCCTGCTTCCCGCTTATGCTTCCGGTGTTCCCAGGGGAATGTGGAAGAGAAGGGGGCTTCCTCTGCATGTGACTGCTCTGGCAAATTGCTGTCTTCTCTTTTCACCAAAACCACTACCGTCTTACAAGAACACCCTTCCAGCCTGGGCTGTTTCTGGGTTAGGTGCCTGATCTGACTCAGGGAGACACTTAGGGGTCTCCAGCTGCCCCACCAAGGAGGGAATCCACCCTTACCGCTTCCACCCCCCTCCTTTGGGGGTTCCTTGGAAGCATACAACTGTATTTATGACCGACTCCCAGTGGGCACTTTCTAACACATGCCTCACCCTGAAAATCCAGCCATCCATAACCTCATCCATCCTCCCCCGCACTGAAACCCAGCCGTCCCCAGGCTCACCCACCCTCCAGATTTCCCAGTCTGGAGCCCATGGCGTGACAGCCCGCCTTCAGTATCTCTAGGGAACTGGGAACTCTAGGCGGCTCCTCCTTGCCCCTCACCGCCTGTCCCTGTGCGTTTCTCCCACCCAGACAGTGACTCAGCAGACACCCCACCCAGAACAAGACGCTAGTTTCCCTCTCTCTCGGCTTTTAAAGATCCTGAGAAGGTGATCATCCTGTTTCATGCAGGTGGACACACAGGGAAGAGACCGCTGGAAGGAGGAGGAAGCAGGTGAAGATGCAGGCAGAGACCAGAGCTAAGCAGGGCCACACCAAGGGTCTCCCGGAGCCGCCAGAGCTGGAAATGCAAGAAGGATTCTCCACTAGAGCCAAAGGTGGTTGACGACAGCCTGATTTCAGACTTCTCGTCTCCAGAACTATGAAAGAAGGCGCCTCTTTTGTTTCAGGCCACCACGCTGTAGTGATTTGTTAGAGCAGCCTCAGGAGACCCGCGCATCGACCCTGCCTTAAGCGCAGTTATATGCTTTATTTACACATAGTCCTACAACAACAGAAAGCTGGGATGATTTTAAAGCAGGTCTCACATGTAATAAAGTGTTTATTTATACTTAACAAAAGTGGCAAAAGGTTAAGGAGGGACCTCATTCTTCTTGACGGTTTCCCTGACCTCTAAGTCAAACCCAAAAATGAATCCACCAGCCACATACGAGGAGCACGTTGGGAGTGCCCTGGTTGTCCAGACTAAGACTTGTCAGGCCCCAAACAAGGGACCTGGACTAGACCCCTGGTTGGGGAACTGGATCCCACATGCCGCAGGTGCCACCGTGAAGGCCTAGTGCAGCTAAGTAAGTACATATGTAAACATTAAGTGTGTCTCTAAGAGGAGCAAGCTGAGGAGGGGGCCGTCCACCAAAGGACTGCACTGGTTCAGTCCCACAGTTAGAATTTGTCCTCTGCCTCTCTTGAGGCTTCAGAATAATCAAAGGGGAGTGCTGCTCAGAAGGAAAGAAAAATAAAGCACTTTTATTCCTTTCTATCACAAGGAAGCTATATGATGATCTCCTTTCAGTATAATTGTTTAAAGCCCAAACTCAAAGCTGCTGCTGCTGCTGCTAAGTCGCTTCAGTCGTGTCTGACTCTGTGCGACCCCATAGACGGCAGCCCACCAGGTTCCCCCGTCCCTGGGATTCTCCAGGCAAGAGTACTGGAGTGGGGTGCCATTGCCTCCTCCAAAACTCAAAGCAGATAGACTTAATCTTTTCTGGACTTGTCAGCATTGCAGAAGCTTTGTGGCCCTGTACAAATCACTTAACGTCCCTGAACCACAGCTTTCTCACCTGCATGATGAAAATACTCCCACATTATGAGAAGCCATCCCATAGAACTGCTATGAGGATGATTGCAAAGCAGTAAGTTCAAAGAGTTTGCACCGTGTGTGGCACAGAGACAGCGCTCAGTCCAAAGGAGCTCACGATCACGACAAATCTCACACGCCAAGGGCCACCTGCCTCAAGGCGTGTAAGACCACCACACCTGCCTCAAGGCGTGTAAGACCACCACACCTATTGCAGCGGGTGGGAAGGTGGCCCCTGAAACGATGCTTCACACTCTAAGCCCTGGAACCTGGCCCGTCACCTGATTTGGAAAAGGATCTTTGCTGACGTAATCTTTAAAGATCCTGAGAAGGTGATCATCCTGTTTCATGCAGGTGGACACACAGGGAAGAGACCGCTGGAAGGAGGAGGAAGCAGGTGAAGATGCAGGCAGAGACCAGAGCTAAGCAGGGCCACACCAAGGGTCTCCCGGAGCCGCCAGAGCTGGAAATGCAAGAAGGATTCTCCACTAGAGCCAAAGGTGGTTGACGACAGCCTGATTTCAGACTTCTCGTCTCCAGAACTATGAAAGAAGGCGCCTCTTTTGTTTCAGGCCACCACGCTGTAGTGATTTGTTAGAGCAGCCTCAGGAGACCCGCGCATCGACCCTGCCTTAAGCGCAGTTATATGCTTTATTTACACATAGTCTACAACAACAGAAAGCTGGGATGATTTTAAAGCAGGTCTCACATGTAATAAAGTGTTTATTTATACTTAACAAAAGTGGCAAAAGGTTAAGGAGGGACCTCATTCTTCTTGACGGTTTCCCTGACCTCTAAGTCAAACCCAAAAATGAATCCACCAGCCACATACGAGGAGCACGTTGGGAGTGCCCTGGTTGTCCAGACTAAGACTTGTCAGGCCCCAAACAAGGGACCTGGACTAGACCCCTGGTTGGGGAACTGGATCCCACATGCCGCAGGTGCCACCGTGAAGGCCTAGTGCAGCTAAGTAAGTACATATGTAAACATTAAGTGTGTCTCTAAGAGGAGCAAGCTGAGGAGGGGGCCGTCCACCAAAGGACTGCACTGGTTCAGTCCCACAGTTAGAATTTGTCCTCTGCCTCTCTTGAGGCTTCAGAATAATCAAAGGGGAGTGCTGCTCAGAAGGAAAGAAAAATAAAGCACTTTTATTCCTTTCTATCACAAGGAAGCTATATGATGATCTCCTTCAGAACGTGACACAACAGTGTTCATCAGCCAGGAACAGTGTAAGTGCTAGGTGCTCCGTTGCAGCCTTGTGACTCTGTGGACTGCGGCCGGCCAGGCAGCTCTGTCTGTGGAATTCTCCAAGAATGCCGGAGTGGGCTGCCATCCCCTTCCGCAGGGGATCTTCCCGGCCCAGGGATCAACCCTGGGTCTCCCGCATGGCAAGCACATTTAAGTGCTAGGTGCTCCGTTGCAGCCTTGTGACTCCGTGGACTGCGGCCGGCCAGGCAGCTCTGTCTGTGGAATTCTCCAAGAATGCCAGAGTGGGCTGCCATCCCCTTCCGCAGGGGATCTTCCCGGCCCAGGGATCAACCCTGGGTCTCCCGCATGGCAAGCACATTCCTTATCGTCTGAGCTACTAGGGAAACCTGTTATACGAATAGCTTTTTTTAAAAAAGTACCCAAGAGAAGCACAGAATAGTAAGTGTGATAGGCACACTGGTTAAATAGACAATGTAAGAGAGGGAAACCACAAATGGCTGCATGCCTGTAGAACGGCATCGCCCAGTCATGCTCAGCAATGCCAGGGGATGGGTTTTCAGTGAAAATGGTCAAACCAGCTTGGTGACCTGCATAATGACCAGCGTGGCCAAGCGCATGACCTATCGAATCCTGCCCAGGGGCCCGCGCCGCCCCTGGAGGGGGCCTGTGCACCCATCCCAGCTCCTGAGTTCCGCACTCCCAGGCTGCCGTTACAACTGTAACTGCCCCCAGGACCACCCTTCCTGGGCGGAAGCGGGCTGTTCCCGGGGGCTTACAGCAGCGGCTCTCCATCCTGGCCCCCGCCACCCAGGGTCAGCAGTCAGCGCTCCCCGGCTCAGAGCGTCGGGAGGGCTGAGGGGAGCACTGGCTTCGCTCTCTTCCCACACCTCCTGCTTCCCGCTTATGCTTCCGGTGTTCCCAGGGGAATGTGGAAGAGAAGGGGGCTTCCTCTGCATGTGACTGCTCTGGCAAATTGCTGTCTTCTCTTTTCACCAAAACCACTACCGTCTTACAAGAACACCCTTCCAGCCTGGGCTGTTTCTGGGTTAGGTGCCTGATCTGACTCAGGGAGACACTTAGGGGTCTCCAGCTGCCCCACCAAGGAGGGAATCCACCCTTACCGTTTCCACCCCCCTCCTTTGGGGGTTCCTTGGAAGCGTACAACTGTATTTATGACCGACTCCCAGTGGGCACTTTCTAACACATGCCTCACCCTGAAAATCCAGCCATCCATAACCTCATCCATCCTCCCCCGCACTGAAACCCAGCCGTCCCCAGGCTCACCCACCCTCCAGATTTCCCAGTCTGGAGCCCATGGCGTGACAGCCCGCCTTCAGTATCTCTAGGGAACTGGGAACTCTAGGCGGCTCCTCCTTGCCCCTCACCGCCTGTCCCTGTGCGTTTCTCCCACCCAGACAGTGACTCAGCAGACACCCCACCCAGAACAAGACGCTAGTTTCCCTCTCTCTCGGCTCCTGAAAAAAAGACCAGGTCCACACGGCCCAGGCGAGGAAAGATGAAGCCCCCGGGCAGGGTCGAGGTCGCCATGCCCGCCAAAGCAAGACCACCTGGGCTCCAGTCCTCCCTCCCTCCTTCCCAGCCGGGTGCGCTGGCTCCTCGTCACTTTCTATCAGCAGTAAGTTCACTCTTTCACCTCTCTCTATGAGGCACCGTTCACTGGGGCTGCTGCTACTGCTGCTAAGTCGCTTCAGTTGTGTCCGACTCTGTGCAACCCCATAGACGGCAGCCCCCTNCCTCCTTCCCAGCCGGGTGCGCTGGCTCCTCGTCACTTTCTATCAGCAGTAAGTTCACTCTTTCACCTCTCTCTATGAGGCACCGTTCACTGGGGCTGCTGCTACTGCTGCTAAGTCGCTTCAGTTGTGTCCGACTCTGTGCAACCCCATAGACGGCAGCCCCCTAGGCTCCCCCGTCCCTGGGATTCTCCAGGCAAGAACACTGGAGTGGGCTGCCATTTCCTTCTCCAATGCATGAAAGAGAAAAGTGAAATTGAAGTCACTCAGTCGTGTCCGACTCTTTGCGACCCCATGGACTACAGCCCACCAGGCTCCCCCATCCCTGGGATTCTCCAGGCAAGAGGACTGGAGTGGGGTGCCATCGCCTTCTCCTCACTGGGGCTAGCAGTCTACAAAGCGCATTTCTAGATCCCCCTTGCCAAGTAGTCCACCACTTTACAGGCTGAAGAGAAGAGGAGGGGGCTCAGCCTTCCTGCTCCCAGCTCCCGTCGGCATCACTCCAGGAGCAGAGGACCACGGGGGCCCCAACCTCCTCATCCCCTTGGCTTCGTGAGCTCACCCTAATCGCCCCCTTTCATCAGCAGGACTAACGGCACCCAGGCTGGGGGTGGCCAACCCCCATCACGGTCTGAGCCCCAGCTGGTTTTGCTCTTTGAATACCATGGAGGCATGGACGCCAACCATGCCTTCCCAGGTGCGTGGATGGTGGTTTCCTCACCCCTCCCCTCCGGGATCTCAGAGCGCCAATCTCCCTGCCTCCAGCAGGGCCTCTGAGTGCTGCCTCCCAAACTCTGTCCCAAGACTTAACCACTTGCCCTGCAGAAGCTCCTTCTCCAAGCTCCCAGCTTCTGTTAATGCTTCCTCTTCCCCCTCCAGTAATGACTGGGTCCTACCCCAGAGATTCTTAATAACTGCTCTTGGGTAGGGCCTGGGATCAGGGTTTGAAAACATACTGTTATCCATCCAAGGTAGAGAGCCATTGCAATAAGGCATTTTACAAATCATGAGAAAAGTTTTATGCAGATGCAACTACAGGCTATCATATTAGTTCTTTAAGACCATCAGCACATTTGCAAAAATGTTGTTCACAGGTAAGTTAAAAGTAAGGAGGGCTATATAATTAATTCTTGAAGTCAGAGATAGTTATTGAAATCCCACATGCCCAGCACTAAGTTGGGTATTATGCAGGACTCAAGGAAGTGAAAGATGTGGTTCCTGATCAGACAATTTTCATTTAGAGAAATCAAGATTAATACACAGGAAAAAACGAAGGATCTACACAGAGATGTAAGGAGATTCAGTTCAGTTCAGTTCAGTCGCTCAGTCGTGTCCGACTCTTTGCGACCCCATGAATCGCAGCATGCCAGGCCTCCCTGTTCATCACCAACTCCCAGAGTTCACTCAGACTCATGTCCATCGAGTCCGTGATGCCATCCAGCCATCTCATCCTCAGTCGTCCCCTTCTCCTCCTGCCCCCAATCCCTCCCAGCATCAGAGTCTTTTCCAATGAGTCAACTCTTCGCATGAGGTGGCCAAAGTACTGGAGTTTCAGCTTCAGCATCAGTCCTTCCAAAGAAATCCCAGGGTTGATCTCCTTCAGAATGGGCTGTAATTGGCATTAAAATATCCAACAGAGATAGTTTGATTTAGAATCTCCTTCATGACTCACCAAACCAGGAGAACACACTCACCTCCACCTACAGGTCTCAAATTAGACTGCAAATGCTCGACATGAGGGTCATTTTTAGCTGAAGATTCTCGTGTGGTCCGCAGCAGGATGGCAGAACAGCAGAACCCGGAGCTCACCTCTCAAGAACACGCCCAAGTCACAACTAACTGCTGAACAACCATCAGGTAAAAAGGGAGAGGGAGCCGCTGTGGTGGTCCCGTGGTTAAGACTCTGGGCTTCCACGCATGGATTCCATCCTTGATTGGAAAGCAAGCGCCCATATGCCTCCCAGTGCTGCCGAAAAAGACTCAGAGTAGAAACTATCAAGATTCTCAAGCTCCACCCCACTGACTCTGAGTCAGAGGGACCTAGCAATCTGCATTTTAACTCTCCAAGTGATTCTGAAAGAGGAGGTTTCCAGCCATACAAATTAAAAAACCAGACTAGGGATTACTGCCTTCCAATTTCCTTTGCAAGCTGTGCCCTGCATCTGGGATCCAAGGTTTGACTTATCACCCCTTTGCCCACTGTCCTTGCTTGAGCTCCCGACCTCCTTATGACAAATCCTCAGCAGGACCAACCTGCTCCTTTAAGATTTGCCCACGAACTCTGCACTAACCCCTACCATCACCTAGTTATTGCTGGCGCTTGATTCTACAGAGCCCGCCCTCTCCGGGGCCTTCTCCAGGGCCTGCCACCTCCCTGCCCCCAGCCTTGCCCCCGTGCTCTTAATCTTGCCTCTGAAGCGCCCAGCAAGTCTCCCTCAGGCCGGGTGGGCTGCCACCCTCGGGGCGGCCCTTCCTGGATAGTGGGGCTCACTCTGTACCTTGCAGTTGTGCAGACTGTTGCTAATTGGCCATCGGGGCCACCAAAACTCACGGCCTTAGATTCATCAACTGAGAGTTCTGAGCCAACCAGCTAAAGGCAGCAAAGTATATCCAATTAGAGCAACTACCAAATCATGCCTACCCCTTATGGGGAGGAGAACGGGAAGAGCTGACGGGCTCAGCGCTGTTCTGAGCACTAACCCTCCACGAGGGCCACGGTCCCTGCTGCCCACACCTCTCACTCGCCTTCCCGCTGCCAACTCCTTTGACAACTCCGTAAGGGATGTCCTTACTCTTTTCATGCCACTTGATGATTGGAGAAGCAGAGAATCATCTAGCTTTGCAAAACTTAGGAGGCTCCAGGGGGCTCTTTGATCTTCAACTGGCATCCGATGGGATCCAGGGAGCCTACAGGAGGGGCAAGGAGCACCAGCCTGCGCCAGGCACCGGGCGCCTGGGAGCCTCTCCTCTTTCTGCCTCCCTCCTCCACAGCCCCGCTGGCATCCCCGCTGGTCCTCCAACACTCCAGACACCTGCAGCCTCAGGACTGGGACCTTCGCTGGCCTCTGCCTGGTGGGGGGGAGTCCCCTCCGGGTTTCCATTCTTTCCTTCCTTCCTTCCAGCATTGAGGCAAATATTCCTTTCCCTGTGAAGCCTTCTCCTCTGAGCAGCCCACTTAAAATCCCAAATCTCCACCACTGATTCCTGCCCACGCCCCGCTGTTTTTGTCTCCGAAGCACATACACCCCCATTTGACACAATATTTCTGTTCGTTATCATGTAGCTCCCCCACAAAAGCACATAAACTTCACAAGCATGGATTCTTATTGGCTGTGCTTACCCCGTGGAGTAGGTGGTCCATAAACACTTGTCAAATACAGGGATTTATACAATAAATACCTTGCATTTTTCCAGCCTTCAGAATCCCTACAGGGTGAGTGTTATTAGTTCCATATTAGAGATGAGGACACTGTGACAAAGAGGGGTTAAACTGACTTGCCTTCAACCTAGAGGAGGCACATTCAGCAAATAAAAATATAGGATGCCCAACTGCATTAAAATATCAGGAAAACATTACTCGGGACATAACTTAGGAAACGCTGAAATCTTATCTGAAACTCAAATTTAACTTGACATTCATTATCTGATGACCCTACTTAAATCCCATCATAAGCAGAAGACAGAACTGGGAATCTAACCCAGGTTTCTTTGACCCCAAAGCCCCAAGTCTCCCATTCTGAAAAATAAAAAAGAGGTAAAAAACAAACCTGTCCAACCCCACAAAGACCACGGAAGCAGAAATCACCTTGTCAGGCGTTGCCAAGTTTCAGTCGAGTCTCTGATACAGTTGTTTCTACTCACCAAAGGAAAAAAGCCCACTTCCTTCTCCTGGGCTGTCAGTCTTAAAGCTTTCATAAGCATTAAATTAATTTAAAAATCTAGAGACTCTCAGTGGTATTACAGTCCTCTAATTCAGTTGCCTGTTACTTATTCTGTATTAATAATCCCGTTCTCGGACCGGCCATTGGATCTAGGGGAGTCGATCTCATAAAATTTTAAAGAAAACCTATTTCGTTCCCAGGAGGGCCCAGTGTGACAGAATGTATTACAGGAGATTGACAGGAAAATATTTGGGAAGCCAGGCCGCTCTCTGGAGCAGCGTAAGATGTTTAAACGATTTGGTGGGAGTGAGGTGATATTCTAAGAACAGAATGGGACTTGGCGTAAAGAGGCTGTTGCATAAGTGGTCCCTCAATCAATCACATAGGGAAACTAACCAAATCTGATGCTGTTTAGCTTCATCATCTCTCATTTAGATTTTCATTAGCAAATAGATTTCCTCACCACTACCAATACTATCATTTCCTAAGTATGAAGCTTCTCATAAATGTGAAGAATTTGAAATCTTGGAAAGAGCAAAGCCTAGTTCTCACGATCTTTTGAGGAGCTATTGGGTCCCAGAGGGTTTCTTGGTCTGTGTAGCATTGCTCTAACCCGTTTACTTAATAAATCACAAAACTCAGCACAGACCCAGCTGAGCTGGCAATAATGCACACAGGACCTCGGGAAGGCCCTCTGCTCATCAAGCAGAGGGTGGGGGGGCCCATAAGGCACCTCCTGGAGAATTAATCACATCTTGCTTCTTTTAATGAGCCCAAGAATTCGTTCCACAGATGCTACTTTACTGTGAAGACATTTAAGTTATTCCTCAAGGTAAATTACAAGTTCAGAGCCTCTCATGAACTATATTTTATTAATTCTCGGAACATTCCAGTGGCATATAGAAGATGTAGCAGTTCTTGCTCTCTTTGTACCATACCTTTCCCCAACTTCTTCTAAAAGCCTAAGTACAGCCCCTTGCAGTAATCCACAGACTCCCACCTGGCAAGTGCAAGTCCTCATCCTCCACATCAGGATGATGGACCAGGGCGGACATGTGACCCAAAATGGACCCATCAGAGCTTTTCCTTGAGAGCGTCTAATTGGTGCTGGCAAAGGAGTCCTCTTGTCTGTTAGGTTCAGAGCTAGAGCAGGAGCCCAAGGTTAGCAGTCGTCGTAATTTGTGATCACGTGAAGGCAGCTGTCTGCGACGGGAAAGAATGAAGCTGGGTAAGGACAAGCTGGACACAGAACGGTCCAGGGCACAGTCCTAGCAGAGCGGAACTCCAGAGCGCCCTCCCACACTGCTGGCGGAAATGTAAAGTGTACAGTAACTGTGGAAAACAGCACAGAGGTTCCTCAAAAACTGAAAACAGAGCTGCCGTACGATCCAGTCTGCGCCCCGCGGACTAATGCAGAGAAGCTGAAGCTGATCAGTTCCGTGAAGACCTACAACACACGGTAGAGCTAGCGCCAAAAGACGATGTACTTTCCTCACAGGGTGGAACGCAAAAGCAGGGATCAAGAGCATTTCAGCTCAGGCATGTCCGACTCTGCGACCCCATGGACCACAGCACGCCAGCCCTCCCTGTCCAGCACCAACTCCCGGAGCTTGCTCAGACTCATGTCCACTGAGTCGGTGATGCCCTCCAGCCAGTTCATCCTCCGTCGTCCCCTTCTCCTGCCCCCATCAATCTTTCCCAGCAGCAACTATGTTCACACGTTTCCAACTCTGAGACCCAGGTAAATGTATTGACTTCCTATTCTCCCAGAGAAAATTGGAGATTTGAAGGGACCATTTCATGCAAGGATGGGCATGATAAAGGACAGAAACAGTAAGGAACTAAAAAAGCAGAGGAGATTAAGAAGAGGTGGTAAGAATACACAGAAGAACTATACAATAAAGATTTTAATGACCTGGATAACCATGACGGTGTGATTATTCACCGAGAGCAATGTGGTGTCAAGGAATGTGGAGTCAAGTGGGCCTTAGGAAGCATTACTACAAAGATAGTGGAGGTGATGGAATTCCAGTTGAGCTTTTTAAAATCCTAAAATATGAGGCTGTTAAAGTGCTGCACTGTATTCCTTTTGCAAAACACATTTATCTTTCATTATTTATGATGAAGATGGCAAACTCTCTTAGCTCAGTTACTCAATAGGTAGTATTTTTTAATGATTTTGTACCTGTGTGCCCCCATGTAGCCCATTTCACTGCTTCACATGCACAGCTCTCCACTTCCTTCTAGACACACCAAGCAAGCTCTGTGTGCCCAGTGTGAGCGCCAGGACCTGCAACCTGGGCAGACTGGCACACAAGGCTCTCCTGGACCGACCTCTCTTGCAGAATTACGACTGATGTCTTCTCATACTTTCCAATCCCGAATGTGACGTTTTGCTGATTTGCTGGGTTTGGGATTAAGCAGCATTGTTTTTGCCACCTTTCATGTATTTATAAAAACAGTAAGTACTATCTTACTACTTTGGGTTGTTGTGCTGGTATAATGTGGATTTAACAACAATAAATATTTAACAGATAAGAAAAAAAAATAAAGTGCTGCACTCAATATGTCAGCAAAATTGGAAAAAAAAATCAACAGTGCCCAAATGACTGGAAAAAGTCAGTTTTCATTCCAATCCCAAAGAAGGGCAATGCCAAGGAATGTTGAAACTGCCATACAATTATGCTCATTTCACATGCTAGTAAGGTTTGCTCAAAATCCTCAAACTAGGCTTCAGCTGTACATGAACTAAAAATGTCCAGATGGACATGCTGGGTTTGGAAAAGGCAGAGAAGCCAGAGATCAAATTGCCAACACTCCTTAGGTCATGGAGAAAGCAAAGGACTTCCAGGAAAACATCCGTTTCATTGATTACGCTAAAGCCTTTGACAGTGTAGAACACAATAAACTGGAAAATTCTTGAAGAGATGGGAGTACCAGACCACCTTCCCTGTCTGTCGAGAAGCCTGTGTGCAGGCTAAGCAGCAGGTAGAACCAGACATGGAGCAACTGACCGGTTCAAAACCGGGAAGGAGCATGTCAAGGCTGTATATTGTCACCCTGCTTATTTAGCTTAGACACAGTGTACATCATGCTAAAAGCCAGGCTGGATGAACCACAAGCCGGAATCAAGATTGCTGGGATAATATGAACAGCCTCAGATATACAGATGATACCACTCTAATGGCAGAAAGTAGAGAGGATTTAAAAGCCTTTGATGAATGTGAAAGAGGAAAGTGAAAAAGCTGGCTTAAAACTCAACATTCAAAAAACTAAATCACAGCATCTGGCCCCATTACTTCATGGCAAATAGAAGGGGAGAAAGTGGAAACAGTGACGGATTTAATTCTAGGGGGGCTCCAAAATCACTGCAGACAGCGACTGCAGCCACGAAATTAAAAGACGCTTGCTCCCCGGGAGGCTTCGCTGGCAGCTCTGCTGGTGAAGACTCCTCCCGCAATGCAGGAGTCTCCGGTTCAATTCCTGGGTCAGGAAGATCCCTTGTAGAAGGGATAGGCCACCCACTCCAGTATTCTTAGGCTTCTCTGGTGGCTCAGACAAGATACCTGGGTTTGATTCCTGGTTGAGAAGATCCCCTGGAGAAGGGATTGGCTACCAACTCCAGTGTTCTTGAGCTGACTCATTGGAAAAGACCCTGATTCTGGGCAAGATTAAGGGCAAAAGGAGAAGGGGGCAGCAGGGGACGAGATGGTTAGATAGCATCGCTGACTCGATGGACATGAACTTGGGTGAACTCCAGACACAGTTGAGGACAGAGGAGCCGTGTGCTTTAGTCCAGGGGGTCACAAAGAGCTGGGCACCACCGAAGTGACTGGGCAGGCACACATGCGTGCAGCAGCAAATGTGATCCGGCAGTCCCACCCCTGACACGCGCGCGCACGCTCTCAGTCGTGTCCGACCTCTGCGGCCCCAAGAACTGAGGCCCACCAGGCCCCTCTGCCCATGGGATTCTCCAGGCAAGAGCACTGGCGCGAGTGGCCATTTCCTCCTCCAGGGGACCTTCCCGACCCGGGGAGGGAGCCCGTGTCCCTTACGTCTCCTGCATTGGCAGGCGGGTTCTTTACCACAAGTGCCACCTGGGAAGCCCTACTCCTGAGCAAATCTGGACAAAACCAGATTCAAAGAGATGCTCACACTCGCACATTTACAGCAGCACTGTGCACAGTAGCCGAGACATGGAGACGGCTTAAACGTCCACCGACAGAGGACGGTGTGCATGCATACGATGGAAGATTACTTAGCCATAAAACGGAATGAAGCAAGGTCATTTGCAGCAACATGGAGTGGCCTGGAGATTATCATGCTGTCAGACAGACATGTATCGTGTGCTATCCCCTACATGTGGGATCTAGACTATGACACAAACTCCAGTGTTCCTGCCTGGAGACCCCCAGGGACGGGGGAGCCTGGTGGGCTGCCGTCTATGGGGTCGCACAGAGTCGGACAGGACTGAGCGACTTGGCAGCAGCAGCAGCATGAGACAAGACGCACAAACACAGAGGACAGAGTTGTGGTGCCAAGGGGGCAAAGGTGAGGCGGAGAGATGGACAGGGAGCCTGGGGTTAGCAGATACACACTCACATATCGGATGGATAAACAAAGTCCCCCTGTGTAGCACAGGGAACTTCATTCAGTATCCTGGGATAAACGATAGCAAAAAAGAATGTGTGTGTGTGTGTGAGTGAATCACTGCACTTACTGCAGAAATTAACACAACATTGGAAATCAAATACACTTCGACAAAATAAAGAATAGAGGCCCGGTTTAGTTCCAGGCTCCAAAGCTGCCCATTTCCTCCTCAAACTCTCGCTTCAAACTCTATGAGATGACCCAGAATTCTTCCAATAAAACCTTCTCTCCTTTAACTTAAGCTGGTTTGAGCTGGGCTTCTTCACTTGAAGAACCCAGGCTTAAAGACAGGGAAAAAGTATTATTCCCATTTTATAAATAAGAAAAATAAAGCACCACGGGTTATGTGGCTTGGTCCTAACTATAAATATAATATTAGACCTTGAAATTGCAACTATCTGTCTGAAAAGCAATACTAACAACACCCCTCTCCTAAACAGTGACTTTCAGAGTCTTTTACAATTCATTGTAAAAAAAAAAAAAAAATTACATTTTACACTGTTGCCAGGATATACGCATGTGTGGATGTAGTAAACATTTCACATAATACTTACCCTTATTAAGTGTGATGCGCTCTTTTATTCTCTGTTCTGTTTCATTCTTTCAAATGCTGTTTGTGACCACTAAATTGATTTCACCTCCCACTAACTTGATCTCACAACCCACTAGTGAATCCAAAATTGTACCTGGTTTTAAAAATGGAACGATAGCCCTTTTCACAATATACCACTAATTAGATAATCCTGTCCCCCACTGTACATTTCCCTTCGGCAAAACTCTAGAATATGTAGATTAACTTGTGCATTCATTGTGGCTTGAGCATATGTAAATGCCAAGTCCTTCCTACCAGGAACAATTAGAAAAAGAGAATATGGGGGAGGGAAGAAGAAAGAGGGAAGGTAGGAGAACTTGAAAGCAGGGTTGTGCCATCAATCAAGCCACCGAAGAGTTCACATGAATAAGCTCCTCCAGTGCCGGCCTGGCCTCCAGTCCCTCCTGTTCTGTCTGTCTCATCACAGGTTCAACGTGTCCAGACCAGAGCCCTTGGTCCCCCCTCTCCCTCGTGCTCCTGCGGTCTCTGGTCTCACTCCAGGGCTGCCATCCACCAGAGTTCAAGCCAAAGGAAGCTCCCAAGCCAAGCTCGGAAGTCAAAGCATACCCCAAACCCAACCAGCACCTTCACTGAAAGCATTCAAGTCACACCACCATCCCCTTTCACTTAGGCTTCCACAGGCTCCTCCTAATGCTCACCCTCAATCCACTCACAACCCCATGATCCGGTACTCCTGTTTCTTTCAGCTAAAGCATCTTCCCCAAATCTGCTCACTTCCCACAGGTCTCTGCTCAAATGTCATGGCCCCAAAGAAGCCCTCCTGAGCCCCCGACCTGAAGTAGCCCCTGCCTCCTAACCAGCCTGTATTCCTCCCCGCTTGCTTTCCTTCATTGCACTTATCAGTAGGTTAAACTGCTATGTGCTTGTTTAAGATCCATCTCCCACTTCCCCGAAGACTGGTGTTAACTGCTGACCATCATTGACAGCAGCTGATCAAGCAAAGCCCAGAGTATGTATTCCTGCAGCAAAGGAACCCGGTGCCTTGACAAGGTCTTAGAAGCAACTCAGACGGGAGGAGTGAAGAGTGGGAAATTTTAAAATTGGGGGTTCGGATTCAGACAAGTCTTTCAATATAGGTATCTTGACTGGAATTGAGGAGATCTGTGACAGAATGGTTCGGGATGGGTACACCCAATGGGCAAGAGCTTTGTTTCGTTTTTCCTTTTTCTTTCAATTGAAGTTTAGATGCTTTGCAATGTCACGTCACTTTCAGGTATTCAGCGAAGTGACTCAGTTATACATATTCTTTTCCAGATTCTTTTCCATTATAGGTTATTACAGAATACTGAGTAGAGTTCCCTGTGCTACAAGCAGCCCCTGGTTATCTATTTTATATATAATAGTGTATATATGCTAATCACAACCTCCTAATTTATCCTTCCCCTCCCTTTCCCGCTTAGCAACTATAAGCTTATTTTCTATGTCTGTGGGTCTATTTCTATTTTGTAAATAAATTCATTTGTATCTTTTTTTGGATTCCAAATATAAACAATATCACAGTATTTTTCTTTCTCTGTCTGCCTTTACTTATTGTGATAATCTCTATGTCAATCCTTGTTGCTGCCAAAGGCATCATTTCATTCCTTTTTACGGTTGAATACTACTCCACTGGGTATAAACGTATAGATACCATATCTTCTTTATCCGCTCATCTGTCTAAGGACAGTTGGGCTATCTCCATGTCCTGGCTGTTATAAATAATGCTGCAGTGGACACTGGGGTGCAGAGAGAAAGCATATGAAGCGCAGGCAGCTATTCGATAGCATAGTCCAATATTATTCTGAGAAAGGGTTCTTATATCCCTGATGAGACCAAGTTTACTTGCTATTATTCTGGAAAAAAAGTAGATTTTTTTCCCCCAGAAACAGGTTCCTAAAACAATGTTTATTTGCAAATTCATCTTTCCAGACAAAAATTTTCTAGGGGAGTAGTGATGTAACTTTAGTTCTTAATCTTAAAAGCTCATAAT
Source organism: Cephalophus harveyi (assembly GCA_006410635.1). Lineage (NCBI taxonomy): Eukaryota > Metazoa > Chordata > Mammalia > Artiodactyla > Bovidae > Cephalophus > Cephalophus harveyi. The sequence goes on along the minus strand of SJYT01037188.1, from coordinate 99,584 downwards.
TGTGTGTGGTTTCATATATAGGGATCTTGTTTCTCTGAATTAATGACATAAAGTGCTTAGAAGCAAGACTGACACATAGTAGGCACTTAAAAATGCTTATTGCTCTTGTTCTGTAGTTGTAGAAAGTTCCTGCCAGGTACACAATGAATACTTGTGGGATTAGTTAATTAATTATTATGGTTGGAAGGACTAAGACAGAGCTAAATCAAACATGGAAGAGAGAAGACCTCTGAGATTTCAGAGATCGTGTCCCGCTCTTTCCTTAGGGATTCCGACACGAAGCTATTACGATGGGAATACTAGGAAGAATGTCAGAGAGATTCCCGCCGCCGTGCGCGGAGTGGGGTAAACGAAGACTCCGTGGGTTTTCCTGGTGGCTCACTGGTAAACACAGCCTGTCAGTGCAGGGGACACAGATTCAGCCCCTGATCTGGGGAGATCCCACTTGCCTCAGATCAACCAAGCCAGGGCGCCGCAGCTGCGGAGTCTACAGCTGAGCCCGGGAGCCGCCGCCACCGAGGCCCACGCGCCCCAGAGCCTGTGCCCTGCGGCAAGAGAAGCACGGCGGTGGGCAGTCCCCGCGCCGCAGCCAGAAGCAGCGCCCGCTCACCGGCCAGCGAGGCGGCGACGCCATCCAGCCAGCTCGCCCTCTGTCGTCCCCTTCCCCTCCCGCCTTCCATCTTTCCCAGCATCAGCGTCTTTTCAAACGAGTCAGCTCTTCGCATCAGGTGGCCAAAGTATTGGAACTTCAGACTGATCTCCTTTAGGATGGACTGGTTGGATCTCCTTGCAGTCCAAGGGACTCTCAAGAGTCTTCTCCAACACCACAGTTCAAAAGCATCAATTCTTTGGCGCTCAGCTTTCTTTATGGTCCAACTCTCACATCCATACATGACCACTGGGAAAACCATAGTTTTGACTAGCTTTGACCCAAACAAAGCTAATGACTATATCTCCATGAAACTGCAGGAAAGTTCTAAAAGTTTTATATTAAGCAGGATGGTGAAAGGAAATTGATTTTGCACTAACAATAATGTAAGATGTGTAAAATCCTATGAAGTGAAGTCGCTCAGCCATGTCCAACTCTTTGTGACCCCATGGACTATAGCCTATCAGGCTCCTCAGTCCATGGGATTTTCCAGGCAAGAGTATTGGAGTGGGTTGCCATTTCCTTCTCCTATACTCAATGGCAAAGGATAATTTTTTATAGTTGAAAACATGACTCTCATACAAATATAAAATGTACACCTGCCAGAGATTTATTAACTCATTAATGAGCAAGGCAGTAAGAAGGTAAATCCAGTTCAGAGAGCATTTTGAGGAATGGGATATTTAAAAGTATTTTAAAAGAAATGTTAGAATTAGATTGCTAGGTTAGATGCAAAATGGATTAATGTTCCACTGGACAATAAAAACCATAACCTCTGAGGTTATCTTTGCTACCAGACAGAAATTATTTGCATCTCTGCCATATAAGATCTACAAGTCAATATGTAACTTCACAGAGTTTGAGCCCTTAATTAACAGTAAGTAGCAAAGTCAAGCAAAGATGCCTCCTAGCCCGGGAGCCGCCGCCACCGAGGCCCACGCGCCCCAGAGCCTGTGCCCTGCGGCAAGAGAAGCACGGCGGTGGGCAGTCCCCGCGCCGCAGCCAGAAGCAGCGCCCGCTCACCGGCCAGCGAGGCGGCGACGCCATCCAGCCAGCTCGCCCTCTGTCGTCCCCTTCCCCTCCCGCCTTCCATCTTTCCCAGCATCAGCGTCTTTTCAAACGAGTCAGCTCTTCGCATCAGGTGGCCAAAGTATTGGAACTTCAGACTGATCTCCTTTAGGATGGACTGGTTGGATCTCCTTGCAGTCCAAGGGACTCTCAAGAGTCTTCTCCAACACCACAGTTCAAAAGCATCAATTCTTTGGCGCTCAGCTTTCTTTATGGTCCAACTCTCACATCCATACATGACCACTGGGAAAACCATAGTTTTGACTAGCTTTGACCCAAACAAAGCTAATGACTATATCTCCATGAAACTGCAGGAAAGTTCTAAAAGTTTTATATTAAGCAGGATGGTGAAAGGAAATTGATTTTGCACTAACAATAATGTAAGATGTGTAAAATCCTATGAAGTGAAGTCGCTCAGCCATGTCCAACTCTTTGTGACCCCATGGACTATAGCCTATCAGGCTCCTCAGTCCATGGGATTTTCCAGGCAAGAGTATTGGAGTGGGTTGCCATTTCCTTCTCCTATACTCAATGGCAAAGGATAATTTTTTATAGTTGAAAACATGACTCTCATACAAATATAAAATGTACACCTGCCAGAGATTTATTAACTCATTAATGAGCAAGGCAGTAAGAAGGTAAATCCAGTTCAGAGAGCATTTTGAGGAATGGGATATTTAAAAGTATTTTAAAAGAAATGTTAGAATTAGATTGCTAGGTTAGATGCAAAATGGATTAATGTTCCACTGGACAATAAAAACCATAACCTCTGAGGTTATCTTTGCTACCAGACAGAAATTATTTGCATCTCTGCCATATAAGATCTACAAGTCAATATGTAACTTCACAGAGTTTGAGCCCTTAATTAACAGTAAGTAGCAAAGTCAAGCAAAGATGCCTCCCCCAGATAATTAATTATCCTTAGGTGGCCTTGTTAGACAACACTCCTAAATATCATTGCCCAAGCACGCCGTATTTCCAGGTTTGGAGGGCTTTGTATCACAATGTTCTCTTTACTGTGTGTGTTATCTTTTTATTTTCATGGAGATTTCCATAGATTCTACTCATTTCCGTAGTTTCTTAGGGTCTCTCCACCCTGAACTCCAATTCCATAGTGCCCATAGCATTTACATTTTTCAACGGCAAACCCCACCGTGGGAGAGGAGTCTTTTCTTTGAGGTTTTTGCTTTTCGGAGAACGTCAGCCTCGCGACGGCACAGGATCTTTTTGAGTTTTCTGCTTTTCGGGGAATGTCAGCCTCGCGACGGAGAAGGATCTTTTTGAGGTTTTTGCTTTTCGGGGAACGTCAGCCTCGCGACGGCGCAGGATCTTTCTGTGCTTTGCGCTATTCTCCCTTCTTCTGACGGCAGGCTCCTCCAGGCTAAGACCTGCTCAGTTCAGTACGCCCAGCAGGGGCCTCAGCTACATCCTTCTGCCGCCCAGCGGTGCCCAGGACACACTGGGAACACACTGAGCAGTGATGCCTAGATCAGCGAGTGAATGTATTATAACTAAAGCAACAAAAGTTGTTATCGTTATCAGGAAAAAGTTATAAGATTATGTGCCGGTTTAACACACGGGTCCAGACCAAGAAACGATTTGACACAACAAAGCCAAAGTTTCAGAGCAGCAGGAGGATGCTTGTTCTTGCGGGATGAGCAGCATCAGCCTGTAAGGAAAAGGCTCTGGGGTAAGGCAGAGATGGCTCTGATCAGCATTGAGCCCAGGAGATACAGCCTTAGTCTACCCCAAACACAGGATTCTGTTAGATCCCAGCCACCACACTTAGGAATGGGTCCAAACAGAGAGCTGCATTGGAGAACCGATCCTCCTGATTACTGCTGATTTTTTTTGTTTGTTTCTTGCCATGAGACAATTTGCCCAGTACCTATAAAGATGAGAAATTATAACAGAATCTACGTGTCTATTTGCAATATTCTTTTCAAGGTTTTATTTAAGAAGTTTGGGTGGCTTAAATAACAGACATTCCCCAAAATGATATTTTTAGTGGGAAAAAAAGTGTCAGACAGTAAGGAAGAGGGGCTTCTGTACCAGAATCCTAGCTCTGAGCATCCCAGTGGCCAAAGCAAGAAAGAAAATTTTGCTGCACAAAGCACATTTTCTAATGAGGAAAAAAGCCCATAAAAGAGAAATTTTTTTCACTAAGTGATATGGAAATTATATGCTAGTTTCATAAATTACACAAAGAATTTATGTACTAACCCTTCTACAGGGACCCTAGATATTATGGTCAAAGCATTCAAACTAAGTTTTACAAAAGCTGAATTTAGGCTCTTTAAGTTTCTATTTCTAATACTACTGCTGAAAGAAAGCTAAGTTCACACTGTTAAATCATATCTAGGCAACATATCCAGATAGACAGCATTTGGTTTGTCTAACCAGATATAGAGATACAACTAAAACAGTTTGTAGGAATAAAGTTAGAAAACACTTTGGTTCAACCATTTCAGATATCAATTTGACCTTCACTTGGCCAAAGAATTGATGTTTTTGAAACGTGGTGTTGGAGAAGACTCTTGAGAGTCCCTTGGACTACAAGGAGATTCAACCAGTCCATTCTGAAGGAGATCAGCCCTGGGATTTCTTTGGAAGGAATGATGCTAAAGCTGAAACTCCAATACTTTGGCCACCTCATGTTAAGAGTTGACTCATTGGAAAAGACTCTGATGCTGGGAGTGATTGGGCAGGAGGAGAAGGGGACGACCGAGGATGAGACAGCTGGATGGCATCACGGACTCGATGGACGTGAGTCTGAGTGAACTCCGACAGTTGGTGATGGACAGGGAGGCCTGGCGTGCTGCGATTCATGGGGTCGCAAAGAGTCGGACACGACTGAGCAACTGAACTGAACTGAACTGACCTAAGCTAGGAGGTGAAGTGAAGTGAAAGTCATTCAGTCATGTCCAACTCTGTGAGACCCCATGGACTGTAGCCCACCAGGCTCCTCTGTCCATGGGATTCTCCAGGCAAGAATACTGGAGTGGGTTGCCATGCCCTCCTCCAGGGGATCTTCCCAACCCAGGAACTCAAGTCTCCTGCATTGCAGGCGGTTTCTCCCCTGAGCCACCAGGGAAGCTCCAACCAAACCTGTGTAGAGGCCAGTTCTAGACGGAGACAGACACAAGTGTTAAAAGGGCAGAGCTACATCTCACTACTTTTGTATTCTCCATTCGCAGCCTGGTTCCTGGCACACACTCGGTGCTCGATGATGCTTGACTGAGGAGCAGCCAGCGAGCCCTGCGCTAGGAGAGCTAGCCATGAAGAGGGCTCCCGCTGGAGCCTCGCCCTCCCTGCCGGCCTCCGTGTGAACACGCCTCCTCCCTGCAGGGCCCCCCCCGCAGCTGCGCAACGACACCCCTCCTCCCGCTTTCAGTAGCGTTACACGTGCAGGCTGAGTGCTCAAGATCTGCACGCAGCTTACACCTTCATGGGGACTAGCCAACAAATTCTCTGCCGTTCTTCTAAGAAGGTGGTAAAAGGACTTTTTCTTTTTAAAAAAACTTCTACTGAAGTATAGTTGTTTTATAGTGTTTTGCTAATTTCTGCCGTACAAAGTGATCCAGCTACACATATATTTTTTAACTGTACTTTTTCCTTAACTGTACCTGGGAGTCCAATGGGCTTCCCAGGTGTTGCTAGTGGTAAAGAATGCAGGAGACTTAAATGGTGTGGGTTTGATCCCTGGGTCAGGAAGATCCCCTAGAGGAGGAAATGGAAACCCACTCCAGTATTCTTGCCTGGAAAATTCCGTGGACAGAGGAGCCTGGTGGGTTTCAGTCCATAGGGTCACAGAGTTGGATGTGACTGAAGTGACTTAGCAGGCATGCATGGAGTCCAGTGGATGCTCCCAGAGTGCCGTGGCCCCCTAATCAGTGGAACGGGCCTTACACACCAGGCTCTCCCGAAGGCACCCATGATAATTCCAAGATCAAGGTGTTCCCAACGACTCGTTTCAAAAACTCAACCTGCCAGACAATCAAAACCACTGTCCCAGGGGCTTCTGCACGTTCCCTGATCCAGTCTACCCCATGCATACACACAAGACTGGTTTTCTGAAAGTCTCACTTTGATCATGTTATCCCTTACTTTAAAAACACTCCTTGTTGGGAGAAAACCAACAAACGAAACATGAGCTGGGGAGTGGAGGGCACTGGGGTATCCCACCGGCCCTCCCCACCACTACGCCCGTGCCGATTAACCACCAGTGAGGCCCCGGATCAAGATGGGAAATGGGTCAGAGGCAGGTCAAACCCTTCAGAACACGAAATGGAGGTTTTGCAAAGGATACTCCACCGTGCACCCTCCTGCCCTATCTTTTCCTCAAACATTCTGGAGAGGCAGAAAAACAAGGGTATCTTGGGAGAGTATCAGCTTGATAAAGGCACCAATGACAAAAATGCTGTCCACTTTTGAGCAAGGGATACTTTCATGTATAAACAAAACACAGCTGCTTTTTCGATTCTCATAGCAGCCCATGAGATCCTAAGATCTCATGGAGCTCCTGGATCCTAAGACAGTAACCTAAGGCAGGACTTCTCAAGCTATCCCTGGTGACGAAACACTCGACTTCTCTGTTTCCAATCCATTGCAGATCAACGCGTCTGCAAAATAATAAGTTACTTCATTTTTATAATAAAGAAGTACAAAATATAAGCCCATATTTTTTATTATTATCATCAACAGATATAAAAATCGGTCCAAATTGCTTTAAAAGTCTCTGAACGTCTACTGTCAAAATCTGGACTTGTCACACAGCAGTAACCGTTGCAGAGTGACGCTAGTCAGAGATGAATGCTGGAGAGCCCTGCTCTGAAATGCGTGCTTGAAAACCCCTCAGGACACCAGACAGATTCCCTCTCTCCTCCCGCTTGCCCTGTCTGGTTACTCTGTTGAGAAAAGAGTCGTACATGCAAGAAACACAAAATGCCCAACAAGTTTTTTTAGAGGGGGAGGGGATAAGAATGTATCAGTAAATCACATACGTTTTATGACATGAATTCAGCTTGTATATCATGTGCGTCTCACTGACCTCTATCTATAACTAAGTGAGCAAGGAAAGGTTGGTCCTTGGGATATGGGTGATATGGTCTCCAGAGACGTATCAACAGTCAGTTTAGGTCATCGTACTAGTGATCATCACAGACAGTGCAAAATTATTTAACAGTGGCATATGCTTCAGTCCATCCAAGGCAATTTGGAAAACAAAAGCACCCATCCTTCCAGAAAGCACTCTGAGGGACTTTCCTGAAGATCCAGGGGTTGAAACTCCATGCTCCCACCGTGTGGGACGTGTGTTCAATTCCTGGTCAGGGAACTAAGATCCTGCATACTGCATGGGATAGCCAAAAAAAAAATAAGAGCTCTGATGCTCCTGCTTTGAGTCTGAGAGACACTCTGGCATTTCAAGTTCATACCATGAACAGAAGGGATCGCATGTTTCTACCTATGCCAAAAATCATGCACAGTGTTCAACGTGTTTTATTCCCTTTCAAAGGTAGAAGAGCCAGGACGTAATTCCTAACCCACATGTTGCTTCTAATACCCCTGTTCATCAAGCGGTTTTCCCTTCTTCTGGGACTAGCTTGCTTTGCTCCCCGCAGGACTGGATGATGGAAGGCAGGGAGAAGAGACGCGTGTCTCACCTCCGGGTCTGCCCCACAGACCCCCGCCAGGCCTAGTGTTCCGTGTGCTTTTCCCCACTTCCAGCAAGGTTGGAAGCCACCTGCTGAAGGGGAAGAAGCCACCGTCTGGAGGAGCTGGAGTCCCTCACTCTAAGCATGGGGAGCCTCTCCCCAATCAGGAACACTTACTCCAGATACTGAGAGGGGATCTGAAATGGGGTTACGCCTCTGGGATTTGGGGGTTTGTGCATGACAGCAGAAGATGCTACCTTAAGTAGTGACTTGACAGTCAAAGCCTTCGATGACTTTTGTCTACCATTGTGCAAGCCTGGCTGCTGAGTTAAAACTTCGTATTTATCCACTCTTCTTGTGATCTGTCCAATGAGCTTGCTCTGGGTCTAAAAAGTATTCATTGTGCACCTACTATGTGTCTCACTGGGTACAAGTATCATATCTAAGGGTGCCTTAAAGTGAGACCCAAGAGAACAATTCTTATTTCAAATTTGTTTCGAAAGTGACTGGGTGGAGAGCTATGATTGATTACAAAGCAGAATGTATCTGTAGACTCTTCAAAGTCCAGCCCTTCCCTCCTCTCCACCCTCCCGCCTCCAGCCCTGCACAGCTGGGTGCCAAAGCACGGGTGGAGCTTCTGGCCGTGTAACTGTGAGGAAAGGAGAGGAGAGGAAGCGTTCCTCGGGAAGTTTCCTTGTGCGCGTGTGTGTACGTGCGCGCGTGCTCAGTCTTATCCGACTCTCTGCGACCCCATGGAGCCCGCCAGGCTCCTCTGTCCCTGGGATTCTCCAGGCAAGAATACTGGAGCGGGTTGCCATGCCCTCCTCCAGGGAATCTTCCTCACCCAGGGATCGAAACGTTGTCTTCTTGCGTCTCCTCCGTGGCAGGTGGATCCTTTACCACTGGACCACCTGGGAAGCGCTGGAGGTTTCCTTGCTCATCCTTGGTTTAAATCCGCGATGCCTTCAGTACGGAGGATACCATTTCCATTGTGCGGGGAACATCAGAGAGACACAGGGAGGGAGCAGGATTTGCCCTGGTGGAGTGAGGAACTGTGACGCTTTCTCTATTGATCCCCTCCTCTGGGTCTTTGAGTGACTCCCACTAAATGCCAGGATTACTTACTAAGGCTTGTTGAAGTCTGATTATTCCTCACTGGGTGTCACAGCCCTGAGACAAAGATTAGCAGGAGAGCAAAAGGACTCAGAGCCTCTCTGAATGTGGCCTTCTGATGGATAGAATTGAAGGAATTTACCTATGCACCTTTCTCCAGATCCGACTCCCAAGCGGCGCGTTCCCCATTCGGTCTCATCACCGTTTGCCTCTTGCCTAGACGCTTTTGTCTTTGCAGAAAGTCTGTTTCACATGGACCGTCCCACACAGCTGAGCGGCTCCCTAGCAAGCCGTCAGATCTGTTTACTTGAAACGGAAAGTTGGGATTTGCAAATCAATTTTGATTTGATTTTTTATAAGTAAAAAAAAAAAAAAGAAGTTTTGACGACTATAACCCAGCATACTTTATTCTTTCCTGCTCCTTACATCCAACCTGTGGTCCTATTTCTCCAAGGAAAAGAGTCTTTTATTGTCCCATCGTCCCATCCATACTACTCCCTACTTCACTATTTGTAAAAACACTGCTGGGAAATTAAAACAAGAAATGCCATTTCCAAAGAAACTGAAGCATATCTGAGCTTAGGCAAATGATGCTGTTTTAAAGGATACTGGCATCTCAGAACTGAGTCCGGTGTTTTGCAGGCCCCGTGTAAATGTTTAATTACGGTGGTGGAGCTGATGCAGACACATACTGACCTATCAGATAAAAAAAAAAAAAGAAAAGGAAGCAAGCCTCCACTTTCCAGATTGCAGACCTTGCTCAGGGACCAATGTTCGCTTTTACACGGATTTCAGGAAACATCCAATCGCCCTCCATCTGCAGGATTTAAGCCCCCAAGGCCAGCACCTTCTATTCACATTTGATTTGGGCTGGGACCTGGGGCTGAAATCAGATACCGCTGCCCTTCTCCTCACTACCCTCCCTTGCACCTCAGTAGCTCTGACATTTCTCCTATTAATATCTCATCAACACCGGGCAGGTGCTTCCTGTATGTAGGTTCTTCATTAACAGGTTGTCAGTGGGACCAAGTCAGATCCCCTCTGCTGAAGGAAGCTGGCATTAGCCCCGGTAGGAGCAGGCCAGAGAACTTCCTGAGCAATGATCGCATTTTCTATCAGGTCCCTGCTTTCCTATCAAACTTAAATTTGGACTCACCTATCTGACTTCCGAAAACTTTCCTGGCACTTCCTCCTTAAGCAGACATTCATTCTGAAGTTAAATCTATTTTGAAGCTCTATGTCATATCTGAATCAGCAGTTTTTAAATCCTCGATATATCTTTAAATGCCAACAGACAAGTATAGCAGGTGTTTAATTGTGGTTTAAAGATCCACATTGTTCGCATTTTACAATCACAATTAAAATTAAGCAATAACACCAAAGGAGTTCCGGTAGACAGCAATAATGCTCACCCGTACAGTGAAATTGATAAGGATCCAGATATAATGATGCCCATTGTAGTAACCCTGTGGTGACTGATTGCTATTCTGCCGTTAGCAAACAACCAAGAAATACTTTATTTTTTCAGAATTATCAATTTGTTTCTAGGGTATGTGAACAATGGAAACCTTAAGGGAGAATGCAATAGTTAGTGAGGTATTAAAACAGTTACATAACTAATAAAAACACTAAATCAACTTAGATATGCAGCAGTGTGTCATTTCCATTTTAATAAAAAAGTACATTATTCTCTTCTCGAAATTGCAAATTTTTATTTTTTTTTTACTCTGTGCCAACATATTTGGAAAGTAAAAAAGTCATAAATCTATGCTTTCTGGAATTGTCATTTGTGTGATTCTCTGGTCTTTAAAAAAGAAGAAAAACAGGCATTTTCATAAAACGATCGATTTGAAAAATTGTTTGCATTTGCAGCTTGCATTTTTTTTCTTCGGGAGGCTGGGAGGAGAGCACAGGGACCTGTAAATAAAGCACGTTTGATTTTCATAGCATCCCTGTACGCTGAGCCTGGAGGTGTCTGGATGCGCCTGCTCAGACAGGCAGTGTGCAGAGAGGCTTTACTGAGAGGAGCTTTCACGTCCTTGCGTGCAGCCTGTGCGGTAACAAAGGCTCAGGCGGAGGGTCAGACTCTCACTCAGTTAAATCCAGGCACCGGCCAGATGGGAGACGGCCCGGAAACCGAGCCAGGAGCAGCAGCCGTCTCTCACATCTGCAGGCCTGAGGTGCCCTGGAACTCCCGGCTCCAAACCTGAGCTGAGCGGGCCAGGCCTTCCATCAAGAAACTTAGAAGCATGCATTTTACTTCTCTCAAAACATGGAGATGCGCTTACCAAGAGGGCCCACAGGATGGTTTCCAAGCACCCCTGAAAATTCTCCTGAGTTTATTGCCTGAGTTGCTAGGGAAAACCTTCCCACAAAGAGCCAAAAGCAAATGTTGAAAGACCCAGTTGTAGAACTGTAGAAATGCAAGATCATTTGGGAAGAACTGCAGAAAAAAAACAGGAAAACAAGAGGAAAAAAGTCAAGATTAGACAGGTCTTTTTAATTCGTCCAGGGCCTTGAGTCTCCTATTTCCACCAAAATACCCCCAGAACAGCAGTCTCTGCCTTGCCTGCACTTCGGTATACCCACAAAGATTTTTTAAACATGTACCTATATTGATACACATTTAAAATATATACATATATTCCAGGCTAGCTAAGCCAAGTCCCTGGGGACAGAGCCTGGGCGATTCTAAAACACACATCACCAAGAAAATTGAGGGTGGATTCTCTTGTCTTGAAGTTTGTGTACATTCTGTAATTTGACTCAATGAAGCATTTTTGCTTCATCGGTTAGATAGGTTTTCTTTTCCACAAGTATTCAAGTAAAATCAATGAACCAGGAAGGTGAACCATTTCCCCCCATGACCTGCCCTGTACCTGAAAATGTTACAAATGCCGTGGAAGAAGTGTCTAACTCACTGCATAAACGAAGAAACTCAGGTTCAAAGAGGTAAAGTCCTTTGGGATTTCTGATGACACTCTACCATCTGCTTCTTTGTACTGTATGTAAAGGGCAAATTAGTGATGAAATGCTCTGGATTCCATTCAAAAGAACATAAGAAAATATGAAATGGCTGGAAAGTCTGATAAGAGAATCCCATAACAATGGCAGTTACAATTTATTGAGTCCTGCTAAATATGGGAAATGTGCATATTCATGCATTCATTCAACAAATTTTATTGAATATTTTTATAGGAAAAACACTGATCTACACAGCTGGGGATGCAATAGATATTAACATGAGATGATCCTTGATTTCTTGGAACTTCAGGCTACCAGGAAAGACCAAGATTAACCAAAAATCACAGGAATGAGGAAATAATTAGGACCCAATAAATGCTCTGTGGTTCCATGAGAACAACAGCAAGACAGATGTTCTACCAGGAGACTCAGCTGGGGAAGAGACCCTGAGCTGAGAGCATGAAGACGCAGGGGTTCACCAAATGGTGGGGGAAGGCAGAGTGGGGAGCAGCCATCCTCACAGGGAGAGCGGCATGTGCAAAGTCCTGTGGCGAGAGAAGGAAAAGCACTTCAGAGGATGTGCAGGAAGGTCAGTGTGGCTGGAATGGACGGCGTGTGGAGCCAGAGACGGGAGAGGTGGGCCAAGGCCAGGTGTTTATCAGACCTGATCTCTGTCACCATCTTCATACTGTCCTGTGGTTACAGCACCTGGGGCACGTCTGCAGGAGCTGCCAGTGCCAGATGGGGACACAGGCAGCTCGTCAGGTGAGACCCAAGCTGGCTTCCGAGTGGCCCAGGGTCAGAGAGAAGCAAAACTAGAGACCAGCTCCGGGGCAGCTGAGGCGGCCAGGGCCACCCTGGGTCTATGTGAAATGCTCATATTCTTTCTTTTTTAAAGAGTCTGTGTGTGTGGACCAATTTTAAAGTCGTTATTTATTTGTTGCAATATTGCTCCTGGTTTATGCTTTGGTCTCTTGGCTCTGAGGCGTGTGGGATCTTAGATCCCTGACCGGAGACCAAACCCACACACCCTGCCCTGGAAAGCAAAGTCTCAGCCCCTGGACCACCAGGGAAGTCCCTGAAACGTTCATATTCTTACAAACAGCTTTTTGGTATTACGTTGTATTACTTTTCTGCACCCAAAAGAAAACTCAGCTTTAAATGGTTTGAGCAGTGAGGATACATCATTATTTCACATGTCACAAGTTCCAAACGAGGATAGCCCAAGGACTGACCTATTCTAGACTCTGTGAAATCATCAAGGACCAATTTTTGTTTCTTCTCTATTCTCCTCAGCTGTCTGCTTCGTAATCAATGAACTTCCATCATGGTCACAAGATGGTCACTGCAATCCAAGTTTCCCTGGTAGGTGGGAAAAGCATCAGCCAGAGTAGGGTGTTTCTTCCTGGTTGCTCCTTTTTCGGAGTGAGGAAATATCTTCCCAAATATCTCTGCACCAGCAGATCCATCCTCAGATCCCAGTAGCCAGAACTAGGTCTTATGCCCACCCCACACCATTTACTGTCTAAGTCAGTGAAAAGACCACAAGTGGCTTAGACTAATCAGGATTAACTTCCAAGCTTGGGATAGAGTCACCTGAGAATTATATGGATAAAATTGGAGTTCTATCAACAAAGAGGTAAGGGAACTTATTTGAGATAAGTAAGCAACAGTTTTGTTTCCATTCTGCTTGACGTGCTCAGAAAAAGTCCCACCCTCTGGGCAGCAGGAATTGAATGACTTCAGGTAGGTGATGTCTTTAAGATCACTTAAAAATCAAAACGGAGTTACTGTGATTCAGGCATCCAAAATGGAGCCATGTGGCCATCTTGGATGTGTTTCCAGACATGGTCCTGCATCACTGAGAACTTGAAATTTCTCTGAACTGAATCAAATTCAAGGACACCACTAGCCATTTTCAAAGCAGCAGTTGCCCATTGTAACCTTGAAGTTTCAACAATCCCCCTCTCCACAATTGTGAATCATTTCCGACCCCAATTAATCTTTGCTTAGCAAGCACCCTTACTTCTTGATAGCTCCAATCCTAATTCCTTTTTTTAAAAAATCATTGAGGCGCAGTTGATTTACAATGGTGTGTTTAATTTCTGCTATACAGCAAAGTGACTCAGTTCTACATATTTTTTTCATATTCTTTTCCACTATATTTTATCGTGGCATGCTAAATATAGTTCCCTGTGCCACACAGTAGGCGCTTATTTACCCACCCTATAGATGACAGCTTGCATCTGTGGCTAATCCCAGACTCCCACTCCATCCCTCCTCCTCCTTCGGCAACCACAAGTCTGTTCTCTATATGAGTCCATTTTTGTCTCATAGACACGTTCATTTGTATCATATTTTAGATTCCGCGTGTAAGTGATACCATACGGTATGTGTGTCTTTCTCTTTCTGACCAACTTCACTTAGTATGACAATCTCTAGGCCCATCCATGTGGCTGTAAATGACACTATGACGTTATTTTTTATGGCTGAGTAATATTTCATTGTGCATGTGCATGTGTGTGTCTGTGCATGTGTGTATGTGTGTGTGTGTGTATGTGTGTGTGCATGTGTATGTGCGTGTGTGTGTCCATGTGTGTATGTGTGCATGTGTGTATGTGTGTGTCTGTGTGTGTGCACGTGTGTGTGCGCGCATGTGTGTGTGCGCGCATGTGTGTATGTGTGTGTCTGTGTGTGTGTGCATGTGTGTCTGTGTGTGTGTGTGCGTGTGTGTCTGTGTGTGTGTGCGTGTCTGTGTGTGTGTGTCCATGTGTGTATGTGTACGTGTGTGTGAGTGTGTGTCCATGTGTGTGTGTGTGCGTGTGTGAGTCCATGTGTGTATGTGTGTGTGTGTCCGTGTGTGTGTGTCCATGTGTGTATGTGTGTGTGCATGTGTGTCTGTGTGTGTGTGCCTCTGTGTGTGTGTGTGCCTGTGTGTGTGTGTGTATGCCACATCTTCATTCATTCATCTGTGGATGGACATTTAGGTTGCTTCCATGTCGGCTATTGTGAATATTGCCGCTATGAACATAGAGGAGCAGGTACCTTGTCAATTATGCTTTTTCTGGGTATATGCCCAGGAATGGAATTGCTGGATCATATGGCAACTCTGTTTTTAGTTTTTTAAGGCATGTCCATATTGTTTTCCATAGTAGCTGCACCAATTCACATTCCCTCCAATAGTGTAGGAGCGGTCTCTTTTCTCCACACCCTCTCCAGCATTTAATGTGAATAGACTTTTAAAAGGCTTCCCTGGTGGCTCAGACGGTAAAAGCGTCTGCCTGGAATGCAGGAGACCCGGCTTCCATCCCTGGGTCGGGAAGATCCCCTGGAGAAGGAAATGGCAACCCACTCCAGTACTCTTGCCTGGAAAATCCCATGGATGGAGGAACCTCGTAGGCTGCAGTCCATGGGGTCACAGGGAATCGGACAGGACTGAGCGCCTTCCCTTTCACTTTCACTTTGAGTGGCAGTCCTCTGAGCGGCGCAGGGCGGTGCCTCACTGCAGCGCTCATCTGCATTTCTCTATAGCGAGCGACGCTGAGCATCTGCTCGTGTGACTACTGGCCATCGATGTGTCTTCTTTGGAGAAATGTCCATGTAGGTCTTCTGCCCAGTTTGCAATTGGGTTGTTTGGGGGTTTTTTTGCTATTGTTATTGAATTGTATGAACTGTTTGTATATTTTAGAAATTAAGTCTTTATTGGTTGCATCATTTGCAAATATATTCTTCCAGTCTGTAGACTGTCTTTTCACTTTGTTTATGGTTTCCTTTGCTGTGAAAAAGCTTACAAGTTTGATTTGATTTCATTTATTTTTGCTTTTATTTCTACTGCCTTGGGAGACTGATCTAAGAAAACCTTAGCACAATTTATGTCAGAAAATGTTTTCCCTATGTTCTCTTCTGGAAGTTTCACAGTGTCATGTCTTATCTTTAAGTCTTTTAGCCATTTTGCTTCATTTTTGTGTACAATGCATTCTTTATTGATTTAAATGTGACAATCCAACTTTTCTAATACCTTGTGTTGGTGTTGGGGAGAGACTGTCTTTTCCCCACTGCACATTCTTGCCTCCACTGTTAAAGATTAATTGTCCAAAGGGCTGTGAGTATATTTCTGGGCTCTCCATACGGTTCCAGTTTCTTTTATTTTTGTGCAAGTACCACACTGCTTTGATTATTGTGCCTTTGTAGTGTTGTCTGAGGTCTGGGAAGGTTATGCTTCCTGCTTCCCCACCCCAGCAGGATTGCTTTGTCCATTCTGTGTCTTTTATATTCCAAAAAATTTCAGGTCTATGTGATGTGATTCTCTAAAAACCTGTCATGGGTATTCTGATAGATGTTACATTAAATCTGTAGGTTGTTTTGGGTAGTATGACCATTTTAGCAATATTAATTCTTCTAATTCAATAGCATGGGATATCTTTCCATTTCTCTGAGTCTCTTCCCTTATTAATGTTTTGTAGTTCTCAGTACATAAGCCTTTTGCCTCCTTAGTGTGGAATATTCCCAAGTATTTTTAATGCAATTTTAAAAGAAATTGTTTGCTTACATTCCCTTTCTGATGTCCAGCCTATCTCTGTATGTTAACCTTGTATCCTGCTACCTGGCTGAATTTGCTTAACAAGCCCCTGAGTCCCGTGAGGCAATGTTTCTCATCCCATCACTCTCTAAAACCCCAGTCACGCACTCAGTGGACTTTCCTGGAGGCTCAGTGGTGAACAGTCCCCCTGCAGTGCAGGAGACCCGGGTCAGAAAGATCCGCTGGAGAAGAAAGTGGCAGCCCACTCCAGTGTTCTTGCCTGGGAAATCCCATAGACAGACAGAAGCCTAGTGGACTACAATCCACGGGATCACAAAGGAGTCAGACACAACGACTCAACAACAGCAACAATATGTACTCAACACACATTTGTGTGGAGTCACTAGGGTTTTCTATATGTAGGATCACGTCATCTACTATAACGACAACTTTGCATCTTCCCGATCAGTCCCAAGCCTACTTCTTGGCAATCAAAGCACATAAGCTTACTGTCTGCCGTTATGGGCTGCCCCCATTTTGTCTGGTGGAACACAATTCAAGTGCTTCTTGAATCTGTGTCTCCCAAGCTACAGTCCTAACAAATCCCAAATAAACACCTCTTATTCCCATCAGATCTCTGTTTCTGAAAGTTTGGTTAACAAAGTTCATTAATGGTGCTTCTAATTAGCTCAGTGTGGTAGAAATAAACAACAGGCCAAAAAAAGATGGTCTAGCTTTGAATCCTGGCTCTGTCCATGCTGGGGGGGTGGGGGTGGGGGGCAGTCTGGACCCAGTCCTGAGTAGGCCCTGACTGCTATGGAGAAGTTTTCCGACCTGCAGCTGCATCTTGTGCTGTATCCCCAGTTAACCTGCTCACGTGAGAGGCTCAGGAGCGCTTTCAGAGCCTCCAGCCCTACACCCAAGGACAGTGCTTAGATTATCCCCACAGCCTATTATCAATCAGGGGGATAAAAATCACAGTGCAATCACTTGGCACATCTCTCCCTCTGTTTCCATCTCAGGGGACCAGAGTGAGCTATAAACATTAATTAGGGAAGATCTGTGACCCTCCTGCGATGATGGCAAGGTTGGAATCACAGGTGCCCATCACAATTAGCTCACAGAACAAATGGGCAGGCTTCTGAGCACCTTTCCCGGGGCTCAGTGACAAATGACATAAGGAGTCAACAACTAGAGGATGAGGCACAAAACCCCTGGCAGGCATCTCAAAAACGCATCAGAGTTGCAAACAGGACCACCAGCAAACTGGGAAGCTAGGGTTCTTTGGTAATGTTACACCCCCTCTCCTCTGCAGACAACTTTTTCTGGTTCAAATGCCCTTCATAATTCAGGGCTTTCTGACAGAGGAGGAATCCTGACATAGGTACTCCAAAGGAGCAGGATCAGATAGCCACAGGTCACGTGGGAAGGAGTGAATTCTCAAAGAACAAGGATCCTGGGATAAGCTGACAGAGGAGAAAGATGCCTCAGAAAGAACGTAGAACTGCTTCTTCATACTATGCTCTAGGCATCACGGAATCTCTTGATTCCCCACAAATTTGAAAAGATTAATGCCCTTAAAAAAATCCTAGAGACCAAGCCCATGGCTGCAATATTCTAAACAAGCCCTGATGTCCTACAGCGGCATATTTCTCACCACCATCACTCTTTAAAGCTTCAGCCATGCACTCAGCACACATTTATTGGGTACTTACTCTGGGCCAGTAGCTGTAAAGGTGATTTGGGCCTCACACTTGACATTTTGCACAGATAATTGCTTGCCTGGCATGACCCTAAAGAGAAGCTACTATCAACCCAAATTTAAAAGGCTGGTATATTTCAAAATCATAGCTGGTAAGTTTCAGAGATTAGATTGGAATCCTAGTCTATGTATTGCCACAGAAATGCTTCCAATAAACCACCCGAAACATCAGTAAAATGAAAGTCGCTCAGTCATGTCCGACTCTTTGGGACCCCATACAGTCCATGGAATTCTCCAGGCCAGAATACTGGAGTGGGTTTAGCCTTCCCCTTCTCCAGGGGATCTTCCCAACCCAGGGTTCGAACCCAGGCCTCCCACATTGCTGGCGGCTTCTTTACCAGCTGAGCCACAAGGGAAGTCCAAGAAAACTGGAGTGGATAGCCTATCTCTTCTTCCCAATTCAGGAATGGAACCAGGGTCTCCTGCATTTCAGGCGGATTCTTTACCAGCTGAGCTATCAGGGAAGCCAGTAGGATAAACCTGTATTCTTATTCTCAGTGATGTGCAGGTCAGCTGAGGGCCATCTGATCCAGACTGGGCTTGATTCAGGGCGACCCCAAATGCCTGTCATCCTTCTGGGAGCATCGGGCTGCCTCAGGCGTGTTGTTCATTTACAGATGGCTACCTGGGCCATGTCAACGTTCCAGTGGTCAAAAAAAGCTACGTGGACAAACTTAGGTAAGGGCGGAGGAATATATTCTGTCTTCTAGTGAGAGAAACCGCAGAGCTCTGGCACAGGGGCCATTTAGGTAATCCACCGCAGTCCACCTTCACGGCCTGCACACATTACTGTCAGCCTCCCAAGGTAAGTAAATGCAATGCATGGAAACAAGTTGCATCTAAGATGCTGGCAACTTTGGTGAAGGGGAAACCTCACTCAGCCCAGAGGGTGACTGCTAAGAAGAATCTAACTGTGCTCAAATGACTTCTGACTGGAGTCAAGAAGAGGGGCAAGCATGAAAATGCCGAGGTTCTGGCCCCACGGTTGGCTCACCATGGGAGGCAGCCTAGTGGAAGAGGTTTTGATGACTCAGATTGAACCAGAAGACAAGCACACTGGAACTGAAAGCTTTGTGTGGTTTGCTAAGCCAGGCCTCAGCTCGCTGGAGATACGGACGTTGTGATCAGCTAAACAGTTTCACCAAACTTCACACTGTAACTCTTGGGCAAAACCAGAAATTATTATTCACTGGTAGGAGTTTAATATTATAGCAAGAGGTGGGCAAACCAAAACTCTGACGGAAGAGTGGCATCCAGTGGCCAGGGGTTAATTTGCAAGGAGCCACAGATGCAGGCATACAGATCCGGCAGTTGCTGGCTAACCACATCCCAGGGGAGGCTCAGCAGACCACAAAGACTGGCAGATACCAGGCTGGGGCCTCCAGAGAGGATTCAGCCAGCAACTAAGACAGATATGGTCACCCTCCTCCTGGAAGAGGACAAGAACCTTCTGCATTTCCTTCTCTCCTGGTGGCCCCATCTAACCAGTTCCACCAAGCACACTGTGTCATATATACTAAAATGTGTATTTAATTATCTAATCATCTGCATCTCTACACCTGGACCCATTAAATTTCTTAAGCTGCTAATGTACGTTTTATCCCTGATTTCTCAGAATAGTTTAGTCTACTTTTCCTTTCACTGCTATAAAACAAAACACACCGTCCACATGTCAAATGTTTTTTAAGAGCTGCCCAGCAAGTATCCACCTTTTCACTCTGGAAGGAGACTGACTTTCCTTTATAGCTAGAGATGATATCTGTAGTCACAATCACACCTTAGCCAATTTTTAAAAAATTTGAGTCATACACACATATTCTCTGACCATAACAGAATTAAAATTAAAACCAATAAAAAAGAATAGCATAAAAATTTCCAAACACATAGAAATTAAAGAAAACACAGTTAAATCCATGGATAAAACAGAAGAAAATTCCTTGGGAAATTAGAAATTATTTTGAACTGAGCAAATTCCTTAGAGAGAAATTCATAACATTAAATGTTTACATATTTTTTTAATTCCCTAAGCTTGAACCTCAAGAAACTAGGAAAGGAAGAAAACAGTAAGTCCCATTTAAGCAGCATACAGCACTTATAAAGAGCAGAGGTCAGTAAAATGGAAAATAGAAAAACAACAGATACAAGTGATGAAACAAAACGATATTTTGAAAGGTCACTATAGTGGATAAACCTCTAACAATCCTGAAGAAGGCAGAGAGATGAGACAAATGATCGTCCCTCCCCGTCCAAGGCACATACGTGTGTGCTCACTCATGCCTTCAGTTGTGTCTGACTCCTTGCAACCCCACAGACTGCAGCCCACGAGTCCTCTGTCCATGGGATTCTCCAGGCAAGAATACTGAAGAGGGTTGCCATTTCCTACTCCAGGGGAAAGCAAGAGGAACTAAAGAGCCTGTTGATGAGGGTAAAGGAGGAGAGTGAAGGAGCCAGCTTAAAACGACATATTAAAAAAACTAAGATTGTGGCATCTGGCCCATCACTTCATGGCAAGTAGAAGGGGGAAAGGTGGAAATAGTGACAGATCTCCTCTTCTTGGGCTCTGAAATCACTGTGGATGGTGACTGCAGCCATGAAGCCAGATGTTTGCTTCCTGGTGGGAAAACTGTGACAAACCTAGACAGTGTGCTGAAAAGCAGAGACGTGACTCTGCTGTCAAAGGTCCATATAGCCAAGGCTGTGGTCTTCCCAGTCATCACATACCACTGTGAGAGCTGGACCGCAAAGAAGGTGGAGCGCCAAAGAACCGATGCCTTTGAACTGTGGTGCTGGAGGAGACTCCTGAGAGTCCCTTGAACAGCAAGGAAACCAAACCAGTCAATCTTAAGGAAAATCAATCTTGAATACTCATCAGAAGGATTGATGCTGAAGCTGAAACTCCAGTATTGGTCATCTGATGCAAACAGCCGACTCATTGGAAAAGTCCCTGAGGCTGGGAAAGATCAAGGGCAGAAGGACAAGAGGGCATCAGAAGGACAAGAGGATGAGATGTCTGGACGGCATCACTGATGCGATGGACATAAACCTGGGCAGACTTCGGGAGGCAGTGAGAGACAGGGAGGCCCGATCTGCAGTCTGTGCGTCGCAAAGAGTTGGACACAGCTGGGTGACTGAACAACAACTCCAGGGGTCTTCCCGACTCAGAGATGGAGCCCACATCTCTGGCATCTTCTGCATTGACAGGAAGATTCTTTACCACTGCCTCACCGGGGAAGCCCTCAGATCATCAGGATCAGAAATGAAATAGAGGATATCACCAAAGGCCATGCTGCTAAGTCGCTTGAGTCATGTCCGACTCTGTGTGACCCCATAGACGGCAGCCCACCAGGCTCCCCTGTCCCTGGGATTCTCCAGGCAAAAACACTGGAGTGGGCTGCCATTTCCTTCTCCAATGCATGAAAGTGAAAAGTGAAAGGGAAGTCACTCAGTCGTGTCCAACCCTCAGCAACCCCATAGACTGCAGCCCACCAGGCTCCTCCGTCCATGGGATTTTCCAGGCAAGAGTACTGGAGTGGGGTGCCATCGCCTTCTCCACCAGAGGCCACAGACCCTCAAAATATTAAAAGGGCCATAATGAACTACTATGTACGTAAATTTAAGAACTTGAATGAAGTAAAACTATTCCTTAGAAACCAGAAACTACTGAAGCTCACCCAAAATAAAGCAGAAAACCTAAAAAGTCTACAAATTTTAAAGAAAATGAATTTGTAGACATTTGTAAACATTCTAGAAAAGAAATTTCCAGGCCCACATGGTTTCACTGGAAATTCTGCCAAACATTTAAAGAAGAAATGACGTCGATGCTACTCTTTCTGTTCCAGAGGGCACAAAGGAGGAAACATATTACAGATAATTTTACAAGTCCCTCATAACCTTTACACCAAGCCAAAGACATTAAAAGACAATGAAAGTACAGACCAGTATCCCTCAGAAAGACATAAAAATTCTCAGCAAAATATTAGCAAATTGAATCTGTTAATATGTCAAAAGAATAATACAACTCAAACAGGGAAGTTTATTCTGAGAAAGTAAGACTGGTTTAATATTTAAAAATCAGTACAAAACCATGCAATTATATTAATAGATACAGAAAAAGCCATAGCACCTATTTATGATTTCTAAAAATCTCTCAGCAAACTAGGAATAAAAAGGAAGTTCCTCAGAATCATAAAGGAGATTTGCAAAAATTTTGCAGCTAGTATCATACTTAATAATGAAAGACTGAATTTCCCCTCTGACAAGTAGAAATAAGACAAGGATGTTAATTCTCACCACTCCTACTCAGTATTGGCCTGAAACTCCTGCAGTAAGGCAAGAAAAAGAAAAAACAAAGGGATTGGAAAAGGAGAGACAAACCATCCCAGTCACTGACGACATGATCATGTGTGTGGAAAATTCTAACAGACCCATAAGAAAGGGGAAAAGGGCATGAGTGAAAAGAGAAGAAGGTGAAGGTGAAGTCACTCAGTCGTGTCCGACTCTTTGCGACCCCGTGGACTGTAACCCACTAGGCTTCTCTGTCCATGGGATTCTCCAGGCAGGAATACTGGAGTGGATTGCCATTTCCTTCTCCAGGGGATCTTCCCGACCCAGGGATCGAACCCGGGTCTCCCGCATTGGAGGCAGACGCTTTAACCTCTAAGCCACCAGGGAAGCCCTGAAAAGAGAAGAAGAGAAAAGGAAATCCTAGAATTAATAAGTGAACTTAACCAGGGTGCACTATACATGGTCAATACACAAATATCTATTGCATGTCTGTAACTCCCATTTTCCTCATCTACAAAACAGGGAAAATAACAAATTTTGCCTATAAATTTGCTTTGAGAACTAAGCATTTAGTAAATGCAATCCACATAGCATAGTGCCTTGTACATTGTAAGCCCCTGATAAAAGCTACCCATCATTTACCATTAAGCATTGGAAGGTAGAAATGTATGCATGCAAGGTGATATGAAAAATATCTATGGGTTTTATGGATGAAAATTTCAATGAAGTCAGTGGATATAGCTGCCCAAAACAGCTACGGCAACCTTGGGACTGCATTTTGTCGCCTGCAAAATAAGAATATATTAAATCCACCTCAGACCTCCAACTCGAGTTCTGGGTTCAGTTTTGGGTGCCACATCTTAACAGATACATTGAGAAAATCAGTGGCTTCCTAACAGGGTGTGAACAGAAGGACGAGGGTGTGGGAAACGGCTCTGTGGTCCAGCAAGGAGGAGTGCTTGCAACATAAACATCATGGCTCACAGTCGCAAGAAAGCTGTCCACAATACCTGTCACGTGGAACAGGGCTAGACGCTCTCCAGAGGTGAACCGATGCCCACAAAGTAGAATGGAGCAGGAAACGGCAACCTGCTCCAGTATTCTCGCTTGGAAAGTTCTGTGGACAGAGGAGCCTGGCAGACTACAGTCCATGGGGTCACAAAGAGTCAGACACGACTGGGCACACACACGCAGGAGGTGGACAGCGTGCGCTTATTTAGCTATAACGTTAGAAATGCTATTCAAAGCTCCCCAACCAAAACAAGTAACCTTGTGGGATACACCGGGATTATGATGTGATCCCCATACTTAATGTTGTCATTCAGTCACTCTGTCATGCCCACTCGACTCTGTGACCCCATGGACTGCAGCCTACCAGGCCTCCCTGTCCTTCGCTATTTCCTGGGGTTTGCTCACACTCATGTCCATTAAGTCACTGATGCCATCCAGCCATCTCATCCTCTGTTGTCCCCTTCTCCTCCCGCCTTCAATCTTTCCCAGCATCAGGGTCTTGTCCAATGAGCCAGTTCTTCACATCAGGTGCCCAAAGTATTGGAGCATCAGCTTCAGCATCAGTCCTTCCAATAAATATTCAGCACTGATTTCCTTTAGGATGGACTGGTTGGATCTCCTTGCACTCCAAGGGACTCTCAACACTCTTCTCCAACACCACAGTTTGAAGGCATCAAATCCTTGGCGCTCAGCCACTTTTACGGTCCAACTCTCACACCTGTACATGATTACTGGAAAAACCATAGCTTTGACCATACAGATCTTTGTCGGCAAAATAACGTCTTTGTTTTTTAAAATGTTGTCTAGGTTTGTCACGGCTTTTCTTCCAAGGAGCAAGCGTCTTTTAATTTCATGGCTGCAGTCACCATCTGCAGTCATTTTGGAGCCCAAAAAAATAAAGTCTGTAACTGTTTCCACTGTTTCCCCAGCTATTTGCCACGAAGTGATGGGATGCCATGATCTTCATTTATTGAATGCTGAGTTTTAAGCCAAATTTTTCACTCTCCTCTTTCACTTTCATCAAGAGGCTCTTTAGTTTCTCTTCACTTTCTGCCATAAGGGTGGTGTTATCTGCATATCTGAGGTTACTGATATTTCTCCCAGCAATCTGGATACCACCTTGTGCTTAATCCAGCCCGGCATTTCACTCTATGTACTCTGCATCAGCTCAGCTCAGTTCAGTCGCTCAGTCATGTCCAATTCTTTGCTACCCTATGGACGGCAGCATGCCAGGCCTCCCTGTAAAAAACTAAATCCCAGAGTTTACCCAAACTCATGTCTATTGAGTCGGTGATGCCATCCAACCATCTCATCCTCTGTCATCCCCTTCTCCTCCCACCTTCAATCTTTCCCAGCATAGAATCTTTCCAAATGACTCAATTCTTCACATCAGGTGGCCAAAACATTGGAGTTTCAGCTTCAGCATCAGTCCTTCCAATGAATATTCAGGACTGATTTCCTTTAGGATGGACTGGTTGGATCTCCTGGCAGTCCAAGGGACTCTCAAGAGTCTTCTCCAACACTACAGTTCAAAAACATCAATTCTTCAGCACTCACCTTTCTTTATAGTCCAACTCTCACATCCATATAAGACTACTGGAAAAACCATAGCTTTTACTAGATGGACCTTTGTTGGTAAAACAATGTCTCTGTTTTTTAATATGCTGTCTAGGTTGGTCACAACTTTTTTCCCAGGGAGCAAGCATCTTTTAATTTCATGGCTGCAGTCACCATCTGCAGTGATTTTGGAGCCCTATCACTCACCTAGAGCCAGACATCCTGGAATGTGAAGTCAAGTGGGCCTTAGAAACCATCACTACGAACAAAGCTAGTGGAGCTAATGGAATTCCAGTTGAGCTATTTCAAATCTTGATAGATGATGCTGTGAAAGTGCTGCACTCAATATGCCAGCAAATTTGGAAAACTCAGCAGTGGCCACAGGACTGGAAAAGGTCAGTTTTCATTCCAATTCCAAAGAAAGGCAATGCCAAAGAATGCTCAAACTAGTGCACAATTGCACTCATCTCACACGCTAGTAAAGGAATAGCAATGCTCAAAATTCTCCAAGCCAGGCTTCAGCAGTACATGAACCATGAACTTCCAGATGTTCAAGCTGGATTTAGAAAACGCAGAGGAACCAGAGAAAAACATCTACTTCTGCTTTATTGATTATGCCAAAGCCTTTGACTGTGTGGATCACAACAAACTGTGGAAAATTCTGAAAGAGATGGGAATACCAGACCACCTGACATGCCTCCTGAGAAATCTGAATGCAGGTCAAAGCAACAGTTAGAACCGGGCATGGAACAGCAGACTGGTTCCAAATCAGGAAAGGAGTACTCTGCATAGACGTTAAATAAGCAGCGTGACAATATACAGTACGCCTTTCCCAATTTTAACCAATCTGTTTTTCCATGTCTCATTTTAACTGTTGTTCCTTGACCTGCGTACAGGTTTTTTGGGAGGCAGGTAAGGGGGCCTGGTATTCCCATCTCTTTAAGAATTTTCCATAGTTTGTAGTGATCCACACAGTCAAAGGCTTTAGGGTAGTCAATGAAGCAAATGTTTTTCTGGAATTCCCTTGCTATTTCTATGGTCCTATGGAATGTTGACAATTTGATCTCTGATTCCTTTGCCTTTTCTAAATCCAGCTTGTACACTTGGAATTTCTCAGTTCACACACTGTTGAAGTTTAGCTTGAAGGATTTTGAGCATTACCTTGCTAGCATGTGAAATGAGCACAAGCAGTGAAGTAATTTGAACTTTCTTTGACATATTTATAGAAAAGAAAAATTAAGGTTAAAACTAAAGCACTTGACCAAGACCTCAAAGCCAACCCATACACGATTCAAGTCTTGGCCTCTTGACTCTGCCCAGGAACTGTCATGGTCTTTAGTGAATCAGAGAAGCTAGAACTGGAGTCCACAGCCTGTGGCTCTCCTATCCGGTCAAGTGGGCCTCGTGAGTGAGGCTGAAGATAAAATGCAACTATTTTGAAGCAGTGTTCTAACTATGCTGAATTTAGGCCACAGTGCTGAGTTTAAATACAGAAGAGTGTGAAATCTAACCACTCAGCTATTTACAACCATCCCCCAAATGAATGTGGGGGAAGGGTGATGGGTGTGAGCAGATGCTATTGATGTTTTCTGCAGAGTGTTTGAAAACCCACTGTGAATATTGATGCCAAGAGCTTGTTGCTGGCTCTTAGAAACAAACAGAAGATGGAAAAGCCATTTTTCCTTCAATACAGGATACTGTTGGCCAAGTGCAGAAGTTCACTTTGATTAAGAAATACAAGTTCACCCTTTGCTCCTATCGTTAAAATTTGGTTATTGATGCTTTGGGGTAGTGGGCTCTTCTGAAAGAGGTATGCTCACCACAGTGTACAAAGGTTCAGGAAACCTTGCCATATGTGTGATGATGCCCCGTCCTGACAGACAGATCAGCCAATGAATGGATTTTTAAATGATTATCCAGTCTCTTCCAACAGAACCTCATTAGCTCCAACCATTGTTATCCTCTATCCTTCCAAGGAGTTGAGTTTTCAGTTCAGTGGAAGCTTAGAATTTTCTTACTCATGCAGGCAGATAAAAGCTCTCAACTAACTCAGGTGTAACTCATTTAATTCACCACCCAACTAATTACTGCAGATGCAGATAAACCAGGCTAAAGGGAAAGAATTCACCTCCTAACACAAAACAAAGAGCAAGTAAGCATGTTTCTGAATACCCAGCAAAGGATGTGTCAGATGGCAGACATCTTAAAAAGCAAACAAATGTTCCAATGACTTAAAAAATCAATGAATCCTAAGAAGAAAAAAAATTATAGCACAGTCTTTGTGCATTTGGGGTCTGCTTGGTTCAACTTTGAATGCCATCTAACAACAGAAATAAAATCAATTGCTTCTATTAAGTAAAATTTGAGTTCAGCAGGTTCTTACACAATTCCATATTAAAATATATAATTTTTTCTCCCCAAATTGGGCTTGATTAGCAGTGAATAAAGACTAGAATCAAGAACACTTTTAAAATATGAATTCTCTGTCCTTCAGAGAGGTTAATTTTGAAACATGAACTTAATTGAATGTCTGTTGCTCTAAAGAACATTAATTGGCTCTATCTTATTGTGTTCAAAAATTGTGTTTCAGAGGGAAATAATTTTAAAAACCATACTTTTGTTTTGACAGGTCATTTTCTCAAAAGGCATATTCAGGAAATCAGTTATTTAAGCATATACTGAAAACAATACAGAACCAATCTCAAACATTCTGTTAAAATAAATCAGTTTTTTCTTTGTTTACAAAGCTCATGGACTGAATATAAGTTTCAGTCTCGGCAGAGAGTGGTATTTTTTTTTTTTTCTTAAGAGGAAAATCTCCATACAATTCTTTCCATTTAATAAGTAACTATGTCATGGTAACACTATATTCATTATATTGATCATATTCTGACTAACCAATCACTGTGAGATGTCTTGGGAAATACTTCACGGCCACATTGTGCAAGAACTAAAACCCATTCTGAGGAGTATGACCAAGGAGAATAGCCTGAGCATTAGACAAAGTTTAAGTACCAGCTCTATCACTCATTGGGTATGTAGCCTGAGCAAATCTCTAACTCTCTGAACGTCCATTTCTTCATCTGTAGAGAATCACAGCCTTGTAGTAACATGTTGCACAACTGAAGGGAGACGAGCCTTTCAGCCAAAATTCCACTAAAATGACGAGCTCACTGAAGCAGTAACTCAAAATCAAGCTACAGAAGAACCCGCTCAGTCTGGATTTCTGTGTACCAGATAACAGCACACAGCAGAACTATAGGTGACTTAACATATAGGGAACCAACACCAGCCTCTCAACCTGGTCTCCCTCCCTCCCTCCCCTCCGTGCTCTGTGACCCTGCGTCTTCTTGGGTAGGTAAAAGCAGCAGGCTCACAGCTACGGGCTGCGGCAGAGGTGGTGTTATACTCTCCGTGATAGTAGTTTATTTCCAGCTTGGAGGAAGAAAAAAAACATCTAAACCGACTACTTGATGAAAGTGAAAGAGGAAAGCGAAAAAGTTGGCTTAAAGCTCAACATTCAGAAAACGAAGATCTTGGCATCCGATCCCATCACTTCATGGGAAATAGATGGGGAAACAGTGGAAACAGTGTCAGGCTTTATTTTTTTGGGCTCCAAAATCACTGCAGATGGTGACTGTAGCCATGAAATTAGAAGTGACTGATGCTGACGCTGAAACTCCAATAGTTTTGCCACCTGATGCGAAGAACGGACTCATTGGAAAAGATCCTGATGCTGGGAAAGATTGAAGGTGGTAGGAGAAGGGGACGACAAAGGATGAGATAGTTGGATGGCATCACCGACTCAATGGACATGAGTTTGGGTAAACTTCGAGAGTTGGTGATGGACAGAGAGGCCGGGCATGCTGCGGTTCATGGGGTCGCAAAGAGTCGGATACAACTGAGCAACTGAACTGAACTTGGTATTTCCCAAACATATTTGACTCTTTCCTCAAAGTAGCTAGTTAGAAATCCCACTTGAGGAATGTACCAAATACATTTAGGAAATTCTGATCTAATCACTTGGTTCCCAGTATCGTATGGACCAGGAACTCTTCTTAAGACAATAGAAAAATATCAAAAACTAGAATTGAAGCAACATACTTCTGAATAATCCTTGGGTCAAAGAAGTCTCAAAGGAAATTTTTTCTTTATCTCAAAGTTTGGAAAACTCACCAGACTTCTCTTTCAATGCAGTAAATCCCCTATATATGAGTGAGTTCTCTTCCAAGAGCATGTTCATAAGTCTAATTTATTCATAAATCCAACAAAATTAGCCTAGGTACCCAGCTAACACAACTGGCTATAGAGTACTGTACTGTAATAGATATTCACACAAATACGTTCACACAAATTGTGTAATATTTATTCACACAAATAATACATAAAAAACAAACACAAAGAAAGCATTTCTAGTCTTACAAGGCAGTACCGTGAATGGTACAGTATCCAGTACAACAGCTGGCACACGGGGGCTGGTGCTGAGTCAACAGGCAGGAAGAGCTGCTGCCTGGAGGAGATGGCGGCGGGAGATGGTAGAGCTGAAGGCCGTCAGCCTTGGGAGACGGAGGGCGAGCTGCAGCTGCAGCCTGGCCTGCATCTGACACCGCTGCAAAGCATGTTCACACCTTTGAAAGTTCACACCTTGAAGGTCTGTGTGTCGGGGACTTGCTGCAGTTTCTATTTTCCAGGGAATTCTCTGGGAGCCCCGTGGCTGGGACTGCACGCTTTCACAGCAGGGTCCTGGATTCAGTCCCTGGCAGGGGAGCTAGGATCCCATGAACAGCAGAATGTAGCCCAAGAAAATAATTTCGCAAATAGTAGTCGCTATTTACGCGGTACTCGGCTCAGTAGTTCCGCCTGAACCCTGGTAAGCTCTTTCACTCCGGGGCCCCGAGCTGCTTCGCTTCTGATGGGGGTTTTCTTCTTACATTGTTGCTGCATGCCTCAGTTAGTATTTGTCTGCTTTACCCCTCGAGTAAGTTTTATCATCATTTTTCCTCTGTGTTCCTAGAGAACATTGTTCTTCAAATCAGTAAATCTGAATGGGGCAGGGAGGTTTGTAATCAATAATGTGATTCTCTGCCTGCGAAGAAATTTACGCTACTGTCTGCAGGCTACTATCTCCATGACACTCTTAGCAGGCTCCCTGTTTATCCCCTGCAGCTTCATAGTGTGCAGGGAGAGCTACCTGGCACAATGCAGATAATGCCCCTAGCACGGCATCCAGGACACAGCAAACAGGAAAAAAAAAAAAAGATCAGCTACTGTTTTAGTGATATTCCCATTAAATAGCTAAGTACCCCCCAGAAGAACTAATGCTTTGAAGTAAAAAAAAAAAAAAAAAAGGCATGCAAAACTAGATATAAAAAGTCATAGATGAATTCTTCCAGTAGACGGAAAACAAAAGGATGATCGTCGTCACTTTTCCTTACCTTGTTTAGATAGTAAAAATAGCATGCAGAAAAAATAAAACCGCCCATCAGCATTTCCGCAGTGTCCAAGGCCAGGGCAGTCCTAACCCTGTTCTCCTGTGATTCCCAGAGAGCAAATAGCCGGTGACTTCGGCTCTAGCTTGGTTTTCACACCAGGAATAAATGAGCAGAGAACTCTAGCCCTAAAAAACGCAGTTACTCCAAGGAAAAAAAAGAAAAGAGAGGAAAAAAAAAAACGATCCCATAAGAAAACTGTTTTTCACAGCCACATAACCCCAGCAATAGAACAGCAATGGCTGTTAAATACCACCCTAATCCTACAAGTGAACAGATTATTGAAAATTTCAAAGTGGCAGCTTTGATTTGAAGATTCACCTCATTGACTATCTAATTCACTCCTAATGACATAATCATTGGTGAACAGTAAAGGCAATTCAGAGGGTCAGAACTCTCCTATTAGTCATGAGCTTTTATATCCAGAGTGCTGCTCTACTGCTGAGCCTTGTACTGCACTGTTTAAAACAAGGAAGTACCCCCATTTCCAAGGTGATGGTTATTAAAGGGCTGCTACAGACTACATGTGGTTATTAGAGCTCAAATAGAGAGCTGCTGGAGACACACACAAAACATTCACATCTATTCCACCAAAAAAATTTTCACAAATAAAACTCAGCTAGAGATAAATTAATTACCTTATTATGTTCCACAAGGAAAACAAGTGCTGGATACCCCGCTGCATTGTTTGCGGTAAGCAATCAATATTTTACTGTCTAACCATATTTAACTTTACGTGTATATCTAAATCCCTTTCTACTAGGAATTCTAATACAATACTCTAAGCATAACTCATGGCCATATTCAGGTGAATTAAAGATTCCCTGAAATACAGCGCACGAAGGAAGTCATATTTCATCCGCATCTGTTTCTCTTATTCATTACCTAAGCCTTCAACCTCCAATTCTCTCCACGGTTCTTTATTAATTTAAACAAAATATGCTCAAGTGGACTTTTCTTGGTGAGGCATAAATCTTTACACTTACATATCATAGACCATTAACAGAGATCAAAAAAATTTATACAATGAGTCCTTATAACAAAATAGGTTTCTAAAATGTTATGTGATTAATTAAAGAATTCTACTTGCTTGTAGTGAGCAACTTTGAAAGGTTGCATATAGATTCAATGGCCTGTAGTTAGAATATTGATCTGTTTCCTGGATTCTAAAGATGGATGGGACAGGGCCATAATGTTTGGGTTTGCAACAGTTAACCTGAAAACCTTTTACAGGTGCCTGAGAAATTGTTGAGTGGTAAATATCAGGAGGTCTTTAACCATGGGGAATGTTCTCATACCTACTATTGTGTGGGGTTTTTTATTTGAAATTTGTTATCAATGTCTCCGTATTTCAAAATCAAAGACAAGGAATAATGTTTTTAAAGATAGTGGTAAATAGAGACAAATGGATAGGGGTGGTGGTAGTTTTATTTCTGTGTGTATGTTAATGTGGCGAGTCCTAGGAGAGAGGAGAAGGGGAAACCTGTCTTTTGTGTCAGCCTGAAGCTGCTGGACTTGATTTATTTTAAAGTTTATAAGATTAAAGGATAATGCTCAGCTGACTTTACACTTAATGTTTAAATTTAATAAGTGTTTTCATCTCCATGCCTATATGACTGTACTTCTCTTTCTCAAAATTTCACCAGTGAATATTCCCTTAGTGCTTATTTCTCAGTAGATTCTAGAATGTATACTAATGTTGCATAATTCCAAGTGTCGTCAACAAAGTCTTAGAGGAAATAATGGAGCAATAGCCTTAAACGTATCCATCCCAGTGTACACAGAACCCCGTCCTACCTCATCTAGAGAGACACCCCAGAAATAAGAGGCAGGGCTTCCATCTAATGTGCTGAGTAGAATTGGTGCCCCAATATGAATCCATTCACTAATCCAATTACATTTTGAAAAATGAACAACTTGTTTGATAGGTGTATTGTATAGCTTTGAGCAATGCCATCATACAAATTAATGGTAATATTTTGCAACCCACAGAGGCAAAGACTGGCACATTTACCAATGTGCCAGATTTCCCCAAGGGCACTAAATTCTCAATCTAGTGCCTTTTCAAAAAGAAAAATTTTAATAAAGATATTTTTACTAGAAGGTTTAGGTAGAAATGTGGAAGTCTTACCAGGGCAAAAAGTTACTCCTTTTTTCCCATGCCCACTTGAAAAATACTAAAAAGGAAAAAAAAAAATCAGAGAAGATTATGCCAAGAGTTTTCAGGAATAATTCAACCACCATCCTGATCTAGGCAACATTCACAAATATCAGATTTTTTAACGTAAAAATTACTGTAAGATACGTGAAACTGAGTTCTTCAATGAATCTAACATTCTTAGGGGGGAAAAAGACTCACCACCACCGTCACCTCATGTTTCTCAGTCTTCGAGCCTTTATTTAGAGTAAATGCTGATTTGTTGGCCACCTCTTCAGCAATGAGCTCATGGATAAGGGAGAATGTGCCTGTGTGCTGCGTCGGTTCAGTCGTGTCCAACTCTGCGACCGCGTGGACTGTAGCCCGCCAGGCTCCTCTATCCATGGGGTTACCCAGGCAAGAATCCTGGAGTGGGTTGCCGTGCCCTCTCCCAGGGATCTTTCTGACCCGGGGACTGAACCCGCATCTCTTATGTCACCTACACTGGCAGGTGGGTGCTTTACCACTAGCGCCACCTGGCAAGCCCGTAAGGGAGAATGCATGACTTAAATTGGAGCTTTTCATCGTTCTTGGCCCAAGAAACCTCTAACAACTGACCATATTCCATGAACTTCTCATAAAAGCCCACACCGCCCAACATAACTCTTTTTCTCTCTTAAGACTCCCTAATCTCTCTGTAATGACAGCTCTTAATTTCCTCACCTTGAATAAATCCAGTTAACTTTAACCATTTTTCCTGCCCTGTCTGGTTTAATTCCAATTCCATCTTGCCAGTAAGTAAGACCCAGAGAATGACAAAAAAGCTGTGATAAATCCGAAGATCATGGCATCCAGTCCCATCACTTCATGGGAAATAGATGGAGAAACAGTGGAAACAGTGTCAGACTTTATTTTTTGGGCTCCAAAATCACTGCAGATGGTGACTACAGCCATGAAACTAAAAGACGCTCACTCCTTGGAAGAAAAGTTATAACCAACCTAGACAGCATATTGAAAAGCAGAGACATTACTTTGCCGACTAAGGTCCGTCTAATCAAGGGTATGGTTTTTCCTGTGGTCATGTATGGATGTGAGAGTTGGACTGTGAAGAAGGCTGAGCACCGAAGAACTGATGCATTTGAACTGTGTTGTTGGAGAAGACTCTTGCAAGTCCCTTGGACTGCAAGGAGATCCAACCAGCCCATTCTGAAGGAGATCAGCCCTGGGATTTCTTTGGAAGGACTGACGCTAAAGCTGAAACTCCAGTCCTCTGGCCACCTCATGTGAAGAGTTGACTCATTGGAAAAGACTCTGATGCTGGGAGGGATTGGGGGCAGGAGGAGAAGGGGACGACAGAGGACAAGATGGCTGGATGGCATCACGGACTCGATGGGCGTGAGTCTGAGTGAACTCTGGGAGTTGGTGATGGACAGGAAGGTCTGGCGTGCTGCAATTCATGGGGTCGCAAAGAGTCGGTCACGACTGAGCGACTGAACTGAACTGAAAAATTCTTTTTAATCATATTCACAAGATAAGTAAAAGAATGTCACACCAAGTCAAAAGTGGAACAGTAGGGTATAACTTCAGTGCTCCATCCAGATCCTATAGACCTCTCAGGATCTTGTTGTAAAGAACTTCCTTCAAGCTACTAGACACATACTTGCGCATTATATGACTGCGAGATTCAGGAGTATGAAAGTGCAGCTTCCTTGCCCCAGGTGTGAAAAAGCTACATTTGTAAAATAAGAATTGATTGTCATAAAAAGGAGCAATCAAAGATAAGAGATTCTGGCAATTAAAAATATGACTGTCATGCCTCTACAAATATAAAATAGATCAAATTGCCAATATCCACTGGATTATCAAAAAGCAAGAGAGTTCCAGAGAAACATCTATTTCTGCTTTATTGACTATGCCAAAGCCTTTGACTGTATGGATCACAATAAACTGTGGAAAATTCTGAAAGAGATGGGAATACCAGACCACCTGATCTGGCTCTTGAGAAATCTGTATGCAGGTCAGGAAGCAACAGTTAGAACCGGACATGGAACAACAGACTAGTTCCAAATAGGAAAAGGAGTATGTCAAGGCTGTATACTGTCACCCTGCTTATTTAACTTCTATGCAGAGTACATCATGAGAAACACTGGGCTAGAGGAAGCACAAGCTGGAATCAAGATTGCTGGGAGAAATATCAATAATCTCAGATATCCAGATGATACCACCATTCTGGCAGAAACTAAATAAGAACTAAAGAGCCTCTTGATGAAAGAGAAAGAGAAGAGTGAAAAAATTGGCTTAAATCTCAACATTCAGAAAAGTAAGATCATGGTATCCAGTCCCATCATTTCATTGCAAATAGATGAGGAAACAGTGGAAACAGTAGCTGACTTTACTTTTGGGGGGCTCCAAAGTCACTGCAGATGGTGACTGCAGCCATGAAATTAAAGGACATTTACTCCTTGGAATAAAACTTATGACCAACCTAGACATCATATTAAAAAGCAGAGACATTACTTTGTAAACAAAGGTCTGTCTAGTCAAGGCTATGGTTTTTCCAGTGGTCATGTATGGATATGAGATTTGGACTATAAAGAAATCTGAGCGCCAAAAAATTGATGCTTTTGAACTGTGGTGTTGGAAAAGACTCTTGAGAGTCCCTTGGACTGCAAGGAGATCCAACCAGTCCATTCTAAAGGAAATCAGTCCTGAATGTTCACTGGAAGGACTGATGTTGAATCTGAAACTTCAATACTTTGGCCACCTGAAGCAAAGAGCTGACTCATTTGAAAATACCCTGATGCTGGGAAACATTGAAGGTGGGAGGAGAAGGGGACGACAGGGGATGAGATGGTTGGATACATCACCGACTCAGTGGACATGAGTTTGAGTGAACTCCGGGAGTTGGTGATGGGCAGGGAGGCCTGGCGTGCTGCCATCTTTGGGGAGGCAAAGAGTCGGACACGACTGAGCGACTGCACTGAGCTGAGTCCGAACCTCCTGTGCAGCTCAGGGAACCCTACTCAGTGCTCTGTGCTGACCTAAATGGGAAAGAAAGACAAAAAAAGGGCAGGTATATATAAACATATATTAATAGCTGATTTACTTTGCTGTACAGCAAACACTAATATAACATTGCAAAGCTGCAAGAAAATTAATTTTGAAAACTCTTCAAATGTGATTGTCATAATAAATTTGACAGAAAAGATGGGAAAAAATAAAAGAGTAGATATCCCGGAACACGGAAGAGAATCACAACGGCAGGGAGAGCGCACGGGGCGTCAGTCGAGATTCATGAGCAAGATGCAAGAAGAAACTAAGCAAACGAAGGGAAAACATGACTGGAGAAAATTTCCTGAGCTGAGAAATGACAGAGGCCGAGAGAGTGAAGGTAATCACAAAGTGCCTGAGAGGGTGAACGAAGGAAGACGCACACTTAGTGATGTGAACAGTCTCCTGAGGTTTCAGACTGCTGCAGATAATTGCTGTTGCTGTTATTGTTGTCTAGCCCCTGCGTTGTCTCTGACTTTTTTATGACCCCAGGGATCGTAGCCCACCAGGCTGCTCAGCCCGTGGGATTCCTTAGGCAAGAATACTGGAGTGAGGTGCCATTTCCTTTTCCAGGGGATCTTTCCAACCTGGAGGTTGAACCTGTGTCTCCCGCATTGGCAGGCATATTCTTTACCCTTAACCCACCAGGGAGGCTTCAAAAGAAGCTTTGAGCCACCACAAAAGAACAAGCTTACCTACAGATGAAGGAGAACCACAGAGGCACCATCAGCTGCTGGAAGATAATGGAATCATCCTTTAAAGTTATGAGTAGAAATTATTTCAAACCAAAAATTCTACTGCATGGCAAAATCACGCATTTTTAGACAAAAAGTTTATCTCCACTTCATTGTTGTTCAGTCACACAGTCACGTCTGACTCTCTGTGACCCCTTGGGCTGCAGCTCTCCAGGTTTCCCTGTCCTTCACCATCTCCTGGAGCTTGTTCAAACCCATGTCCATTGAATCGGTGATGCCATCCAACCATCTCATCCTCTGTCGTCCCCTTCTCCTCCTGCCTTCAGTCTTTCCCAGCATCAGGTTCTTTTCTAATGGTCTCCACTAACCTTTGTAAAAAGTAACTTGAGGCTCTAAACAGAAATACAAGGAAAAAGACATGGAATGTAAGAAATACTCTTTCTAAAGCAGGAGTTCAGTGAAACCATACCCCAGGAGGAGAGCTGTGCGACAGAACTAGCAGCCAGTCGTTCCTCAATAGAACCAGAGGTGAGGGAATCCAAGAAAAACATGTCTAAGAAAAACTCATCCCATTCCATTCAATGTTTTTTAAAAATCTATTGGCATATAGTTGATTTATAGTGTTGTGTTAGTTTCAGGTATACAGCAAAATGATTCGGTTATATACACACAAATATGCATTCTTTTTCAGAGTCTTTACTTGTACAGGTATTACATAACACTGAGCAGAGTTCCCTGTGCTATGCACTAGGTCCTTTTGGTTATCTATTTTATATATGCTGCTGCTACTGCTGCTAAGTCGCTTCAGTCGTGTCCAACTCTGTGCGACCCCGTAGACAGCAGCCCACCAGGCTCCCCAATCCCTGGGATTCTCCAGGCAAGAACACTGGAGTGGGTTGCCATTTCCTTCTCCAATGCAGGAAAGGAAAAGGGAAAGTGAAGCTGCTCAGTCGTGTCTGACTCTTGACTCTTGGCAACTGCATGGACTGCAGCCTACCAGGCTCCTACATCCATGGGATTTTCCAGGCAAGAGTACTGGAATGGGTTGCCATTGCCTTCTCCGGGGGATCTTCCCAATCCAGGGATCGAACCCAGGTCTCCCACATTGTAGGCAGATGTTTTACTGTCTGAGCTATCAGGGAAGTCTTTATGGCTGACTAATATTCAATTGTGTGTGTATATATATAATGTGTGTATGTGTGCATGTATATATATATATATATATATATATATATATATCACTGGAGTGGGTTGCCAGTTCCTTCTCCAATGCATGAAAGTGAGAAGTGAAAGTGAAGTCGCTCAGTCGTGTCTGACTGCAGCCTACTAGGCTCCTCTGTCCATAGGATTTTCCAGGCAAGAGTACTGGAGTGGGGTGCCATTGCCTTCTCCTGGGAAGTTGATAGAGTAGGCAATTGCTGTTTATTGATTTGATATATAGTAGCACACATGCATTAATCCCAAACTCCTAATTTACCTCTCCCCTTCATCTTCTTTGGTAACCATAAATTTGCTTTCTATGTCTGTGAATCTATTTCTGTTTTCTAAATAAGTTCATTTGTATAATTTTTTAGATTCCACCAATAAGTGATATCATATGATACTTGTCTTTCTTTGACAGACTAACTTCACTTAATATGACATCTTTGGATCCATCCCTGTTGCTACGAATGGCATTATTTCATTTTTTATGGCTGAGTAATATTCCATTTTGCATATGTACCACATTTTCTGTCAATGGAAACTTAGGTTGCTTCCATGTTTTGGTTCTTGTAATAGTGCTGCTATGAACATTGAGGTGCATGTATCCTTTTGAATTAGCATTTTCAGTTACTATAGGATGCTGCAATCTCAATCCTGAGCATATAACCAGAGAAAATTCCAATTATATAGGTAAATTTTGATATTTGAGGTGGGGAGATCATAGATCCTGCCCAGGAGAGTCAGAAGAGGAGAGGATGAAAATATTGGGATAAATATATAAAAGAAAGTTGAAGAGAAGTGATCAGGATGCCAAGTAAAGTATCAAAATTCAGCCTAGCTACATTTCAGTGATTAAGACACACTGGTATTAGTGAAAATATGGACTTGTAAACTGTTGGAATAAAATATAAATCACATCTTTATAGTCAATTGTTTTCTGGCAAAATTACCAGCACAATATAATGGAGCAGTTAAAAGAAAGTCAACAAATGATG
The DNA here is from genome assembly GCA_006410635.1 of Cephalophus harveyi. Taxonomy (NCBI): domain Eukaryota; kingdom Metazoa; phylum Chordata; class Mammalia; order Artiodactyla; family Bovidae; genus Cephalophus; species Cephalophus harveyi. The sequence goes on along the minus strand of SJYT01037188.1, from coordinate 61,433 downwards.
CTAAACTGGATATTCATGGACCAAGAACAAACCCACTGGTCATTATTGACACTATGCACAAAAAGTAACTCCAAATAGATTATTGCCATAAAAGTAAACTTAAAACTATAAAACTTTGAGACTAAAACTAGAAAATATCTTTGTGATTTTGGGCTAAACGAAGATTGCTTACAACACAAAAGCAAGAACCATTAGAGAAAAACAGGGTAAATTAAATTGCATCTATTTTTTTCTTAAAGCTCTTTAAAAGGCCTTATTAAGAAAGCAAAAAAAAGGAAGTGACAGTGACAAAATACTTTTAGAACATGTATATCAGACAAAGGACTTGTATCCAGAATATATTTTTAAAAAGAACACTATAACACAATAAGAAGACACATGAGCTAATAAATTATGGGCAAAAATGTGAACAGAGACTTCACTAAAGAAGATATGCAAATGGCCAATAAGCACATGAAAAGATGCTCAATATCATTAGTCATCAGGGAAATGCAAACTAAAACCACAAAGAGATACCAGTACAGACTGCTGGGCAAAGGGGAACCAGAGGGTCCTGATTTAACTTTAGGAGGGTTTTTTCCCTGTATTTTAACAGCAGGTCTTTTCAATTTTCAAGGGCAAATGTAAGCAGGAATTGTTAACGAGCCAGCCCCGAAGGGACAGGGGCGTACATGATTTCATTAGGGCAATTGAAAAGAATGATAATTCTAAAGATGCTGTTTTTCATCTTAGCCATAATGAATGCAGGAAGTACAGGATGCTTAGTTTTCTGTGTCCTTTCAGGCTGGGATAATGGGCTCCCCTGGGTCTTGCCTCAGTGATGCTGCCTCACTCTTAGCAGGAAACAAAATGACACCAACTTGCATCCCTGGCTTTGTCATATTCACACCTGAAGACACTTTTATGTAGGCAGTTCTGGGAATGTGGGGATTTATGCTCGAATATGCTCGAATAATTGCCTCAGAGAAGTGGGACCTTTAGATGTTGGATTATGAGGTTGAGAGGAGAGAGAAGATGAAAAATGTTAAATAAATGTCCTTCTTCTGCTGTTGAGATAGATACATCATCGTCCCAGCTGCCACCAGTCACCACTAAATGAGTGTGCGTTGGTCACACTTCATTTAGCAGGCTTTCAGGACTGACTTAGCTTGAGCCTGGCCAAGATTACAGACTGTTAAAAGTCTCTAAACCAGAGTTCATAATAAATCCCCCTACAAAGCCAGAGCCAAAAGTGGAAGGAGCCAGGTTATTGCAGGGCTTTGTGAAAAGGATATAAGCAGGACCAATACTGTAGAGAAAGGGTTGGGGGAAAAGAAAGAAGAAAAACAGATCTTTTCTGGGGATTAATTTGCAAGGATTTTTCTGTTTCTATATATATGAGCCTCACTAGCTGCAGCCAAATCACTATCATCAACCCCATAATCATCATCAACAACCACTGAAGTAATAGAAACTGTAAGAATCCAAGGAATTGGAGGAGTGTTTGGAAGGGTGGGCTGGGGCAGGAAGTAAAAAATTTAATGTTGAGTTTGGGCATTGTTACAGTCTTGCTGTTCTATAAGTATATGTCTGCAGTCCATGGAAAGAAGCTGTGGGTAGAAGAGGTGTAGTCAAATGTATAGGTACCTATCACAAAAGAAAAGTGTACCAGTTAACTGATCTCATCTTGCATAGTCTGAATTCTCTGAATTAGGGGAAGCCGTCATCTCAGATCCAAGCTCTTTGATCAGCTCTGTGATGTGGATATCAGCACTGTTTTCAGGGTGCCTCCCAGAGGGTGAGTGTGGCTGATCTATGAACCAGGAGGGAAGATGGAGACAGCTAAAAACTGCATGATGTTGCAGGGAATGGGACAAAGCTAGGTGCAGAGAGCTGTCCAAACCAAGTTTATAGGGAGAATGAGCCAGATTGAGAAGTATGGGTGAGGAATGGATGAAGTATAAAATACAAGGAGAAAAGGATGTGAGGCGGACCTGAAAGTGTGGGCAGAGGCCAGATCGTGAAAAGGCTTCACATCCATGCTAGGGAGTCGCAACTTTATGCTGAAGATAGTGGAGAGACATGAGTCTTAGGGCATTGGAAGATCTTATTGTTGTTGTTCAGTTGCTAAGTCCGACACTTTGTGAAGATCTTAAGGGCCTTCTAAAGAGATGATTATACTTAGAGTATAAAGAATGGATCGGAGGGGACCAAAACTGAAGGTAGGTAGACTAATGAAGATAGCTACACTGGTCCAGATAGGAATGATGATTAACTGACTTTCTGATCAGACAGAGGTGGAGAAACGGGGAAAAGAAATTAGATGGAGTCCAGAAAGCAGAACTGGCATGGATTAGTGTGATTCACTGATTGGTTACAGTGTTTCCCTGTTTTGCTAATTGAAACTTTAAAGAGCAATATCTCAGCCTCACCTTGGTTTTTCTCATGGGAGGTCTAATGCTTCTTTCTAAATTGTCCATTTGCTGATAGGTCCAAATATTTTGGGGAGCATCCTTATGCATCTCTCCTTGAATTTGAAAGACTGTGGTACCATTATGAGAAGCTGGATCACCTAGTATTGTCTAGGAGGATATATTACACCACTGAGCTCTAGAGCTAGGCACTTGGATATTGCAGACAAAATCAAGTCAAGAAACTTAGTCAAGATTATCCTGCCCCCATGGCTGCAGAACATGTCACCTTTCTGTGACCACTATTATATCCAAAGCACATGTAAGCATTTGTTCTGTCTGCCTCAACTGTCAATGCAAACTTCTGCTGTGGTTACAGTGTTTTTTCCCCAGTCCTCCACCAATCCTAACAGTAATTTGCTCAGTGAGGGGTGTAACTGAAAGAATTGTTGGAGGCTCCCAACATTAAATATTCAGATCCAATCACACTGTTTCTTCCTGGGGATGTAGGAATGTCCTAGAGTGTAAGATAGAAGAGTTTCCACTCTCTGCTGTCTCAGGAAGCCACAGCCACCATTTCTGTACAATGGTTATGTCTTGGGTAAGATTCACAGAAGCTGAACCTGAGGTGATGATTCATGACCAAGTGATTCATTAAGAAAGTTCTTCTAGGGAAAAGCTGCAATGGAGTAAAGTAGGGAAGAGGGAGGAAGCCAAGTAAGGATATGGTTTCAGGCAAAGCCCCAGTCTCAGCCTGATCCTACAGGAAGCTATGGTGTGCAAGTTCCACATTGGAGTTTTCCTTGACTCAAAGGAAGGGAGCTGGTTTTTCCTACTTATTGGCCAAGTGCCAGTCCAGGGGCAATAAACTACCAGGCACTTCCTGATCTCTGCTGGTGATGTGGGCAAAGAAGTTTCAGAATCCTAAGGGCAGTCATGCAATGATGCCTGCAGGTATGAGTTTTAAGGCACACAGAACTGAGGGATGGGGAAGCAGAGAGGGTAAAAGGGACCTCAAGGAACCTTAGCAAAACCCTGGAAATGCTCAATACCTCTTTTTGTGCATGAAGTTGTTCAACCATATTTTGTAATTTCCTGATGCTCTTTTCATAAGTTCCTCATTGAATTAGTTGGCTCTGGGGTTTTTGTCATGTCAGGTCATTTTCCCATCCAATCATATTCTCAAATTTTTGAGCTTAAAGGGAGGAGGAAGGGACTCTTGGCTTTCCCCTCCCCCATAGCCCTGAATTCCTTATATAAATCCCCCCATAACTATCAACCTCTACATTTCAATACTGTTTCACTTATGTACATCCGACATTGAAGTTCCCAGCTCATCAGAAACTCTGTTACCATCAAATTTGGGGATGAAGAAAGAGTCTGAAATGATACCCAGGATTCTGACTCCATCCCCTGATCCCCAGAGCCCTGGCTTCTCTGGGAATTCCTGCAACCAAAGAGCAGGCATGGGAGTCTGAGCTCCTTGCAGGCAATTTCCCTAGTTCATACAATTTAAAGGACAAGAAACTGACAGATTGGGAGATACTCTTGGGCTTCCTGAGGAGCTTGAAAAGTTAGGAGTGAACTTTAGACAGGACCTTCAACCTAGATCCTCTCCTGAAACTAAAGATATAAAGAAAGCACAGGCATATTTGTTGTCCTGCGATACACATTTCCTACAATTAAAGAGCAATAGAGCTAAATCAGAACTATGTGATCATCTGATTATATCCTTCCTGTTACAAGCCCAGAAAAGCTAGGTGACATGCCCTGGGTCATCTGGTTAATTGGTTGCAAAGACAGTGCTAGAATCAAGGTCTTATGATTTCTGTCAAGGTAAACACTTTTCTAAATTTGAAGATAAAAATGGCCGTTAAAATTCTCTAGATTTTAGTGACCAAATTTTATCATTTTATTATAAATGATAAATTGCAAATAAATATCAAAATAAATGATATTTTATTATCATAATGTTATAAATTATTAACTTTCTACCTCCAGTCTTCACTTTTCATGAAAACCATTAAAGCTTCTTTAAGTGATTTCTGTTTGCTTCAGAAACTATTGTCTAAATATATCTAATTGCACTATTTATAGTTAGTCGTCAGTTTATAAATACTGAATATTCTCATGAATTCAAAAGAGGTCAAAGAATTACTCTTTTGAAGATAGTTGAGGCAAAATTTAAGCATATACACCAATTATCAAAAATACATCTTTCTGGCTATATTATTTCTGTATGTCCAATCACCCAGCTCAGGAACCAGATGCACTGCCTAGGTATTCCCTGATATTCCCAATTCCACCGCTGCTTAGTTCTGTGGCCCTGAAGAAATCATCTAATTTTTCTAACTTCCAGTTTCCTCATCTGTAAAATGAGCATACTAACAGACTCTTCCTTATAGGGTTGTGAATGGGTAAAAATTCATGCTGCATGTAAGCCTTCAGCACAATACCTGGTATATAAGCATCCACAAATGGTAGTTATTTTCAATGACTTTATCCCACAATTAAGATATAATTTAATACTATAAAATTCATTTTAAGAGGTACAGTTCAGTATTTGCTGGTAGATTCACAAAGTTTTACAGTCATCATTACTTCCATTCTGAAGGAGATCAGCCCTGGGATTTCTTTGGAAGGACTGATGCTGAAGCTGAAACTCCAGTACTTTGGCCACCTCATGCAAAGAGTTGACTCATTGGAAAAGACTCTGATGCTGGAGGGATTGGGGGCAGGAGGAGAAGGGGATGACCGAGGATGAGATGGCTGGATGGCATCACGGACTCGATGGATGTGAGTCTGAGTGAACTCCGGGAGTTGGTGATGCACAGGGAGGCCTGGCGTGCTGTGATTCATGGGGTTGCAAAGAGTCGGACATGACTGAGCGACTGAACTGAATTAATTTTAATTGGAGGATAATTACTTTACAATGTTGTGATGTTTTTTGCCATACATCGACATGAATCAGCCATGGGTACACAAGTGTCCCCTCATCTTGAACCCCCCTCCCACCACCATCCCTCTGGGTTGTCCGAGAGCACCTGCTCTGAGTGCCCTGCTTTATGCACTGAACTTGCTCTGGTCTCTGTTTCACATATGGTGATATACATGTTTCAATGCTATTCTCTCAAATCATCCCACCCTCACCCCCTCCCACAGAGTCAATAAGTCAGTTCTTTACATCTGTGTCTCTTCTGCTGCCTTGCATACAGGATTCCATGTATACGTGTTAATATACTGTAGTGGAGTTCTCTTTCTGACTTACTTCACTCTGCATAATAGGCTTCAGTTTTGTCCACCTCATTAGAACTGACTCAATGTATTCCTTTTTAGAGCTGAGTAATATTCCACTGTGTATATGTACCACAACTTCCTTATCCATTCATCTGCTGATGGACATCTAGGTTGCTTTCATGTCCTAGCTATTGTAAACAGTGTTGCGATGAACACTGGGGTTCATGCATCTCTTTCAATTCCGGTTTCCTTGGTGTATATGCCCTGAAGTGGGATTGCTGGGTGATATGGCAGTTCTGTTTCCAGTTTCTTAAGAATCTCCACACTGTTCGCCATAGTGGCTGTACCAGTTTGCATTCCCACCAACAGTGTAAGAGGGTTCTCTTTTCTCCACACCCTCTCCAGCACTTACTGTTTGTAGACTTTTTGATAGTGGCCATTCTGACCAGCGTGAGATGATACCTCGTTGTGGTTTTGATTTTCATTTCTTTAAAATGAGTAATGTTGAGCATCTTTTCATGTGTTTATTAGCCATCTGCATGGTTTGTTTGTTTGTTTTAGAATTGTCTGTTTAGTTCTTTCCCCCACTTTTTGATTTTTTGTGTTTATTTTTATTACTTTGAGAGGTGGGTCATAGAAGATCTTGCTGTGACTTATGTCAGAGACTGTTCTCCCTATCTTTTCCTCTAAAAGTTTTATAGTTTCTGGTTTTACCTTTAGATCTTTAATCCCTTTTGAGTTTATTTTTGTGTATGGTGTTAGCAAGTGTTTTAATTTCATTCTTTTACTTGTGGTTGACCAGTTTTCCCAGCACCAGTTGTTAAAGAGACTGTCTTTACTCCATTGTATATTTTTGCCTCCTTTGTCAAAGATAAGGTGTCCATAGGCTAATGGATTTATCTCTGGGCTTTCTATTTTGTCCCATTGACCTATATTTCTGTCTTTGTGCCAGTACCATACTGTCTTGATGACTGTGTCTTTGTAGTATAGTCTGAAGTCAGGAAGGTTTATTCCTCCAGTTCCATTCTTCTTTCTAAATATTGCTTTGGCTATTCAAGGGGGTTTATGTTGTATAGACGAATTGTGAAATCAGTTGTTCTAGTTCTGTGAAAAATACAGTTGGTAGCTTGATAGGGGTTGTATTGAATGTACAAATTGCTTTGAGGAGTATACTCGTTTTCACTATATTGATTCTTCTGATCCATGAACATGGTATAATTCTCCATCTATTAGTGTCCTCTTTGATTTCTTGCATCAGTGTTTTCTAGTTTTCTATATATAGGTCTTTTGTTTCTTTAGGTAAATTTATTCCTACGTATTTTATTCTTTTTGTTGCAACAGTGAATAGGATTGTTTCCTTAATTTCTTTTTGCTTTCTGATTGTTAGTGTATAGGAATGCAAGGGATTTCTGTGTGTTAATTTTATATCCTGCAACTTTACTATGTTCACTGATTAGCTCTAGTAATTTTCTGGTAGTATCTTTTAGGTTTTCTATGTAGAGGATCATGTCATCTACAAACAGTGAGAGTTTTACTTCTTCTTTTCCAATCTGGATTCTTTTCATTTCTTTTTCTTCTCTGATTGCTGTGGCTATGACTTACTTCTAAAACTATGTTGAATAGTAGTGGTGAGAGTGGGCACCCTTGTCTTCATCCTGATTTTAGAGGAAATGCCTTCACTTTTTTGCCATTGAGGATAATGTTTGCTGTGGGTTTGTTGTATATGGCTTTTATTATGTTGAGGTATATTCCTTCTATGCCTGCTTTCTGGAATGTTTTTCTCATAAATGAGTGTTGAATTTTGTCAAAGGCTTTCTCTGCATCTATTGAGATAATCATATTGTTTATATCTTTCAATTTGTTAATGTGGTGTATCATACTGGTGTATTTGCAAATATTGAAGAATCCTTGCATCCCTGGAATAAGGCCCACTTGGTCATGATGTATGATCTTTTTAATATGTCGTTGGATTCTGTTTGTTAGAATTTTATTGAGGACTTTTTCATCTATGTTCATCAGTGATATTGGCCTGTAGTTTTCTGTTTTTGTAGCATCTTTGTCTGGTTTTGGTATCAGGATGATATACCACATCTTCTTTATTCATTCATCTCTTGATGCTATTCCATGAATTTTTTAAAGAAATTATGTATTTGTTTCTGACTGTGTGGCATCATTGTTGCTGTGGATTTCTCTGGTTGTGGTGAGTAGGGGCTACTCTCTAGTTGTGGAACACAAGCTTAGTTGCCCGAAGCATGTGGAATCTTCTGGGACAGAGGGTCAAACCCATGTCCCCTGCACTGGCAGGCAGATTCTTAAGCAGTGGACCAGCAGGGAAGTCCCATTCATTTTTAAATAAAGAAGCAGGTTGAACTTAGCAGTTAGATTAAAACATATGCTTATTTTGTCATGTTGCAAAGTGTCAATTAGAGAATCCAAGAAAAATTAGTTGTATAAAACAAAAAAATGATTTAAACATAAAAGAAACCAAAATATGGCATGATTTAGGGCAATTTAAGCTGGGTAAGAGCGTCAAAGTGGAAGGAAAATATGTAGAATAGATACTTCGGTATTTCACCTGTGCCTTCCTTCTGACTCCCCCCTCCCCCTAGTTGCTGGTAATATCAAATGCTGACCACTCAGGCCTTCATCCCTCCCTGGGAACTGCCCTCCGCCCCAGAGAACTGTCTTGCCCAGGGTTGCATTCTCTCTATGATTATCTGAAACCTTAGTGGCAGCCACACTTGCACAACTGCTTCTCCCAGCGCCCAGCCCTGCCTTCCTCACTCCTGTGTGAGGGAGTCTCCCAAGAGCATGCCCCATGCAGCTCTCCCCGTCTCGGGGAACCCAACCTAAGACACAAGCATAAAGGCACAAAGGTAAAGGGGAGCGCGGAGAATTCAGAAAATCGCACGCTTCTCCCGGTATGACTGGTACATAACATTCACGTGAAGAGATGGAGAGAGGAAATAGATAGAGATGTGCAGATGCCAGAGAGGAAAGAGATCTGAATGCTATACCACCGAATCTGCACAGAAAGCTGAAGCGGCATGACCCTGCACTTTTGTGAGAAAAACGAGATACGATCCATGAAAATGTTTTGTGATGAGATTCAAATGCAGATAATTATGAGTAGACTTCATCCTACAACGTTTGAGCATGCCTGCAGGCCTGATAAACTGGGCCAACTACTAGTCTTTTCACAAGAAAAACTAAGAGAATTCTATCTGGTGGGGAAAAGGCATCAACATAAAGGCCGGTCTAATAAAAGTGGCTGTTGGAGGAGGGCATGACTCTGAGAAGCTTTGACTTGGACATGTCCACCTGCACTCACTGCCCTCCAGCCCTCGCCCCAGTGAACTTCATGGTGATGGGGGGTGGAGAGAAGGAGAGGGGATAGAGGAAAAATCAGGGAGGAAAAGCTATGACTGAAAACAGGAAGACCTGGGGCAGCAGAGCCCTGCAAGGCCATTGGTGCACAGCCCTGCTTTGCCTTGTGACCCAAAACTGGAAAAGACATATATCATCTGCTTCTGCCAGGAATATGGTGTGGCGCTGGAATCCAAGACACACTGTTGCCACCGAAGGAATCCCACACATCAGCAGTGGAGACACTCAGCAGAAGAGGCAGATCGCATGAGACCAGCTCAGTCACAGGCCCCAGAGGCAGGCAAGGGCCCCGAGACTGGGGACCTATGCGGAGGGAAGCCAGAGCAGCAAGGGAAGAACGCAGGGGCCGTGCGGGGTACCCAGGAGAAACCACGTGGGACTCCCGGCAATAAATGCCCGACCCTCTCCCAGAAGCAGAGGTCCTACAATTACAGAGGAGAGAGAAATCTGTATTGCTACTGTTAATGTCATTCCATCTCAGCCAGGATTTATGCAGCTTGGGGAAGCATAACAATAATTACTATTATTATTTACCAGATAATGGCAAACTTTGTAAGAAAAAAAAATGGCTTTCATTTCTTATTAATCACTGCCTAGCTTAATCCCCTGCAAACAGGTGCAGAATAAATGTTGACTGACTAAACGAATAAATAGATCCAAGACTACTTTATTATCTCAGGTTTCCCTGAAATTGAAACATAAAATGTATTATATTAGGGTGTAAAGAATGGCACGTTAGGCTCATCATCAAAGGAGGACTAGTGAGTGATATAAAAGTGCACAGGTTCTGTAATGTTTCAGAAGGACTCAAACTGCCACGAGGGCATCATCTGTAAATATGTCTGCAGACTCCTCTGGAATTGATAATATTTCCCATCTGCAACATCTCCTTGGGGTGGTAAATGTCATATGCTACTGTCTCCTGGGTAAATAGCATATCCTTGCCCTGCGTCTGTCTAAAACTCTAAGGAGAGTTATTTGTCATCAAGCGTGTCTTTCCACAGGGCGAAAGCCGGGTCCTCGGTGTCTGCTAATCACTCAGAGTGTGTCTGGAGTTGTACCAAAACCTGGACCAGTTTCTCCTTCTCAGTGGTGGTAAGTTAGACACAAAGTCCTTCTTCCTGGAATTGCCAATACTTCACTTTGACCTCTGTTAATAAGAATGTAAAACACAAGAAGCAAAATCTTATACTCTAACCATATTCTTTTCAGAGTTGCAGGCCACCTCAAATTGTTTCCCTCTTTTCAACTAAAATCTTAGTCACTCAGTTGTGTCCAACTCTTTGTGACCCCATGGACTGTAGCCCACCAGGCTTCTCTGTCCATGGGGATTCTCCAGACAATAACACTGGAGTGGGTTGCCATGCCCTCCTCCAGGGGATCTTCCCCACCCAGGGATCAAATCCAGGTCTCCCGCACTGCAGGCGGATCCCTAACTATCTGGGCCACCAGCTCAGTTCAGTGCAGGCACTTAGTTGTGTCTCTTTGCAGCCCCATGGACTGCAGCACGCCAGGCCTCCCTGTCCATCACCAACTCTCGGAGATTGTTCAAACTCATGTGCATCAAGTCAGTGATGCCATCCAACCATCTCATCCTCTGTCGTCCCCTTCTCCTCCTTCCTTCAATCTTTCCCAGCATCAGGGTCTTTTCCAATGAGTCAGTTCTTCACATCAGGTGGCCAAAGTATTGGAGTTTCAGCTTCAACATCACTCCTTCCAATGAACACCCAGGACTAATCTCCTTTAGGATGGACTGGTTGGATCTCCTTGCAGTCCAAGGGACTCTCAAGAGTCTCCTCCAACACAATTCAAAAGCGTCAGTTCTTCAGCACTCAGCTTTTGTTATGGTCCAACCCTCCCATTCATACATGACTACTGGAAAAAACCATAGCTTTGACTAGATGGACCTTTGTTGGCAAAGTAATGTCTCTGCTTTTTAATATGCTGTCTAGGTTAGTGATAACTTTTCTTTCAAGGAGCAAGCATCTTTTAATTTCATGGCTGCAATCACCCTCTGCAGTGACTTTGGAGCCTCGAAAAATAAAGTCTGTCACTGTTTCCATTGTTTCCCCATCTATTTCCCATGAAGTGATGGGACCAGATGCCATGATCTTAGTTTTTTGAATGTTGAGTTTTAACCCAGCTTTTTCACTGTCCTCTTTCACTTTAATCATGAGACTCTTTAGTTCTTCTTCACTTTCTTCCACAAGGGTGGTGTATGGTAACCTGCATATCTGAGGTTATTGATATTTCTCCTGGAAATCTTGATTCCAGCTTGTGCTTCATCCAGCCCAGCATTTCTCATGATGTACTCTGCATCTAAGTTGAATAAGCAAGGTGACAATATACAGCCTTGATGTACCGCTTTCCCAATTTGGAACCCGACCATTGTTCCATGTCCAGTTCTAACTGGTGCTTCTTGACCTGCATACAGATTTCTCAAGAGGCAGGTTAGGTGGTCTGGTATTCCCACCCCTTTAAGAATTTTCCACAGTTTGTTGTGATCCACACAGTCAAAGGCTGCAGCAGAGTCAATAAAGCAGAAGCAGATGTTTTTCTGGAACTCTCTTGCTTTTTCTATGAGCCAACAGATGTTGACAATTTGATCTCTGGTTCCGCTGCCTTTCCTAAATCCAGCTTACACATCTGAAAGTTCTCGGTTCACGTACCGTTGAAGGCTTACTTGGAGAATTTTGAGCATTACTTTACTAGCATGTGAGATGAGTGCAATTGTGCGGTAGTTTGAGCATGCTTTGGCATTGCCTTTCTTTGGGATTGGAACGAAAACTGACCCTTTCCAGTCCTGTGGACACTGCTTATTTTTCCAAATTTGCTGGCATATTGAGGGCAGCATTTTTACAACATCATCAAGTGAAAAGATGAATTCCAGTTCAGCTGAGTTCCATCACCTCTACTAGCTTTGTTCATAGTGATGTTTCCTAAGGCCCACCTGATTTCACACTTCAAGAAGTCTGGCTCTAGGTGAATGATCACACCATCCTGGTTATCTGGGTGATTAGTGGTGATGTGAGACACCAGGGGAAGCCCAAGGATACTGGAGTCAGCATCCCAGCCCTTCTCCAGGATGTCGTCCTGACCCAGGAATCAAACTGGGGCCCCTGCATTGAAGGTAGATTCTTTTTTTATTTTATTTATTTTTTAGTTGAAGGATAACTGCTTTACAGAATTTTGTTGTTTTCTGTCAAACCTTAACATGCAGGTGGATTCTTTACCAGCCAAGCTACCAGGATCTTGGTTCCAAGTTAGTTCCACCAACTAGATATCATCTGAGTCCTCTGGGTTCAGCTCCAGGACTCATTAGGGTTTGAGCCCATTCTGTTCAGAAACCACAGGTTGAAAATTAAAAAAAATAAATATTTAGAGTATTGGGGAGCTCAAGTAATTGCATGAATCAAAAATATTTTTAAAGTAAAATGTTTTCCATCTTTTCTTTCTTTTTTAACTGTAACTATTTATTCCCTCTCCTTTAACACATCTTGGCAGGAATACCCTATCGGATTTCATCCAATAAACACGGTTCAGCCATTTTTCTTATCAGATTTTCCTCTCCTGAAAAGTTTTCTTAAGTGTGGAATGATATTATTGCCCTCAACTGTAACATGATCTATTTCTCTGATCTCCTTTAAGCTGTTTATCATTTGCTTCACTATTTCAGATGGAATTAATCTTCTAAAAACAGATTACACTCTAAGATGTTTTATGGCTAAAAGCTCCATCAAGACTTTTTCACGACATGTTAATGGAACAGAAAGCAGCCAGGTAACTGTGTTGCAGGTGCTGTAATAAATGCTTACTCCTGCACTCTCTAAAACCATCCGTGTTGGTTGGCAGATACCGAGGAAACCTCTTTGTTTCATAAATCATTGAAATATTTCTGGACCTTTTGCATGAGCCAGAGATATTCTTAGAGTGTTTAGCATCAATAACAATGAAACCTACATGACAACATCTTACAGCAATCTGAAACATTATATGAGGAGTTCCAGCCTTTCATTGGAAGAATACTAAAAATAAGTACATTTCACCACCCCTCCCCCAACACACACACAAACACGCACGCACACCACTTAGGCAACTTATTGTTTCTAGGGCTAATTAAGCCTTTCTCCTTAGTAGAGATACTATAAACAGATAATACGTAATGGAAATTTTAAATTTCAATCACTAGTACAGAATGAATCTAAAATATATACATTACTTGAACATATTTTGCATTATCAGTGAACTCAACTTGCAATATTTTACCATGGAAGATTCTGCTTAGAGATAGCTTCTCATTGGCAAAAGAAGTAAGTCCCACCAAAAGAAATAAACTGGACCTTTGTGAGACTTATTTCTCCTTTCCAGCTGCTCAAGCCAGAACCTTAGAATCATTCTTGATTTCTCTTTCTTTGACACTCCACATCCAACCCTTAGCAAACCCTGAAAGCCCTAATTTAATATAACTGGAATCCAGCATTTCAGAGCCACCGCCTGATCTACGCAACCCAAGCTGGTTTTCCAGCCTCCTCCTTCACCCGTCTATGATCTATTCTCTACCAGAAGCCAGAAAGTCCTTTAAGAACGTAAGTCACCCCTCGGCTTCCATCTCACTAAGGCTAAACTTGGTTCAGAAAGCACTTCACCTGCCTTTCTGAGCTCATCCCCACCGCGCTTGCCCCCAGTTATTCTGGTCTAGCCACACTGCTTCCTCCTGCTCCTCACCTTCTGCTCTTCCTTCAAGATCTTTGCACTTGATATGCCCTCCACCTAGAATCAATTTCTTCAAGATATCCATGTGGATGGCTCTCTCACTTGCTTCAAAATTCTGCTCAAACAACACCTTATCTGGCTCTCATACATAAAGACTCAAGGACTGATCCAATTTACGTGCCTCGCAAACGCATCCTGTTCTGTCTGTCCCCAGGCGTCACCCTTTTTCTCCGCTTCCCAGATGGAAGAGCCCCAGGAAAGCAGCGGATGTGATCACAGCCCTGATGTCACCATCGTCCCGTCACCCCCTTGCTTTTGCTGGCTCATTCAGCTCTTCCTGCTGGGAGAAGTCAGCCCTCAGCAGCTCCTGAATCCAGGGTCAACCATCCAGACCCATGTAGGTTCCAGTCTCCCAAGCAGCTGCACAGACAGGTTAGATAACACAGACCAGAAGTGGAAGATCCTGTTAGGTGAATCTGATCCGTGAGAGACCAGGAACAGAAGGAAGTCAATGTAAATTGCTCTCTTTTCCTTCCCCCAACCACAAAGCTCCACGCAGAATCTCTGGAACTATCCTTAGTGACTGCCTGTTTCTCCTAAGGTTGTGACCAGCTCAAAAATGCATCACGTTATGTTTCCCTGATTTCTCTTCTTCGCATTCTATTCTCCCTCATTTCTACTGCTCTGAGATTGCACTTCCCAAAAATATTAGGATGTAAACTTTGTCTCAGGCTCTGTGTTCTAGGGAATCAAAGCTATGCATACATGTTTGCGTGTGTGCGCACACACACAGAACTATACTCCAAACCCTGACCCTGCTTTATTTCTCTCCATTGCCTGTCATCAACTATCTTTATATCTCTCTCCTGCTGTGAAATGGAAACCCCTTGAGATCACTAGCTTGCTTTCTTTGTTTGGTGCTGTGTTCCCAGTTGCTAGAACAGCGCCTAGCACCTATATGCATTTACTACAAGTACAGAAAAGAAATCAATGAGAAGTTTGTTTCCAAGCATAAAATGAAGCTCCAAAAACACAGAAACAAGTTCAGGCTCTTATGCACGACCTGCTTCTCGATGTCAAAGCTCCCGCCTGGACTTTTTCTTGTTCTTCCCACTCTCCTTAATTTCACCAAACCTCATTGGCCACCTCTCAGCTCGAAATGTAACACCCAAAACTCCCTGACCCTGTTTAGGCTCACTGCTGACATAACCATTTCCATAATCACACTGACAATTTTTTTTTCAGTCCCCCTATGTAGGGCGCGTACATGCCAAGGGTGTGCTTTATGCGTTTTACCGTTCTCCCACAACTGCATGATATCCTAAAGGATGTTCCCTCCCCACATCCAAGCCCTCCTGCTGATCCTGCCATTAACAATAACTGTTCATTGCTGAGCACACGTGACGTGTTAGGCCTGGCGCTGAGCATTCAGCCCCTGCTGCCGCTACTTAGATGCTAAGTCGTGTCTGACTCTTTGAGACCCCAAGGACTGTAGCCCACCAGGTCCCTCTGTCCGTGGGCTTTCCCAGGCAAGCATACTGCAGTGGGTTGCCATTTCCTTCTCCAGGGTATTTTCCCAACCCAGAGATTGAACCCGTGTCTCCTGATTAGCAGGCAGATTCTTTACCACCGAGCCACCAGGGAAGACTTTAGTTCTCACAGCCACTCTGGAAAGTGTGAAGACAGCTTAAAACTAATGTACACTACAGTCTAGGACTTGCCACTGTATTTTCTCCTCAGTTATTAGCCTGGAAGAAGCTGACACAGTCAATAGCAGTGAGTCCCTCTGTTACAAGTGCGTGTGTCAGAGAGCAAGGACCCCCTGGGGATGAGACAGGCTAGGAACTGGGACCCTTTGTTGCATTGCTGCAAGTCTTGCCCCGGGACACACCTCTCCTCTACCTACAAAATACAAAGAAACTATATGGGACTAAAAATAACTGTATGCATGAGCAGCTGGAGCAAATTCTTGACCAAAGATACAAAAAGAAAAAAAAAAAAGAAAACACCCAACTGCCACTTCTGACTAGCCAGGAGCAAAAACTGGGTGTCAGGAGCAAAGCAGGGCACTCACATACACCACCAAAGGGTGGACAGATCACCTAAGCCACCCCTTCAGCCTGATCCCTGGACACACCCCTACCCAGATCCCACATGAGGAATCAACTTAACCCTCCCTTGGGGAGCAAGCAAGCAGAGGAAACGGTTGCTTGTTCTTGCTTCCCCTGCAGCCAGAGCAGGAGCCTCAGTAAAGCCTTGCCTGAGTTTCTTATTCAGAGCTGACTCGATTGAAAAGACCCTGATGCTGGGAAAGATTGAGGGCAGGAAGAGAAGGGTACGACAGAGGATGAGATGGTTGGATGGCATCACAGACTCAGTGGACATGGGTTTGGGTGGGCTCCGGGAGTTGGTGATGGACAGGGAGGCCTGGCGTGCTGCGGTCCATGGGGTCGCGGAGAGTCGGACACGACTGAGCGACTGAACTGAACTGAACTGACTGACTGGAGAAGACCAAGAACTCCAGTAGGTATTAGGGAAAGAAAATTTCCATCCTTCCTCATACTCTTGAATTTACAGTCTTCCTCAAAGTAATGACTACCTTGTAACTCTCTAAGAAATGTGTCATGAGAATATATTCTATCTCTTTATATCATTTAAAGCTCCTTGAGATCAGACATGGCTTTTATTTTTTGGGTGTTCCTGGAAACTTTGATACCAGCCTCCCATCTCTCTCCACTCCAGCCTAGACTTCCACCAGCTGATTCACTCTCCCAGTCTCCAAAGTGAGGACGCACAGATCCAGGGAATGAACACGATAATCTGAGGAGTTCGCAGTTCAGTTCAGTCGCTCAGTCGTGTCTGACTCTTTGCGACCCCATGGACTGTAGCACACCAGGCCTCCCTGTTCATCACCAACTCCAGAAGCTTGCTCAAACTCATGTCCATTGAGTTGGTGATGGATCCAACCATCTCATTCTCTACCATCCCCTTTTCCTCCCACCTTCAATCTTTCCCAGCATCAGAGCCTTTTCCAACGAGTCAGTTCTTCCCATCAGGTGGCCAAAGTATCAGAGCTTCAGCTTCAGAATCACTCCTCCCAAAGAATATTCAAGATTGATTTCCTTTAGGATGGACTCCTTTGATCTCCTTGCAGTCCAAGGGACTCTCAAAAGTCTTCTCCAACATCACAGTTCAAAACCATTCATTCTTCAGTGCTCAGCTTTCTTTATAGTCCAACTCTCACACTCTGAAGGGTTTATCTTTCCTTTTTTTTGCCTTTAGCTTCTCTACTTTTCTCAGCTATTTGTAAGTCCTCAGACAACCATTTGCCTTGTTGCATTTCTGTTTCTTGGGGATTGTTTTGGTGATCACCTCCTGTACAATATTACAAACCTCCCTCCATAGTTCTTCAGGCACTCTGTCTACCAGATCTAATCACTTGAATATATTATATTTGTCACCTCCACTGTGTAATCATAAAGGATTTCCTTTAGGTCATACCTGAATGATCCAGTGTTTTTCCCTACTTTCTTCAATTTAAGCCTGAATTTTGCAATAAGTTGCTCATGATCTGAGCCACAGTCAGCTCCTGGTCTTGTTTTTGCTGACTGTATAGTTGTTCTCCAGAACTGGCTGCAAAAGTCATAATCGATCTGATTTTGGTCTTGACCATCTGGTGATGTGCATGTGTAGAATCTTCTGTTGTGTGGTTGGAAGAGGATGTTTACTATGACCGGTGCGTTCTCTTGGAAAAACTCCGTTATCCTTTGCCCTGCTTCATTTTGTAGTTCAAGGCCAAACTTGTCTGTTACTCCAGGTACCTCTTGACTTCCTACTTTTGCATTCCAGTTCCCTGTGATGAAAAGGACATCTTTTTTTGGTGTTAGTTCTAAAAGGTCTTGTAGGTCTTCATAGAACCATTCAACTTCAGCTTCTTTAGCATTACTGGTTGGGACAGAGACTTGGATTACTGTGGTTTTGAATGGTTTGCCTTGGAAACGAGCAGAGATCGTTGTGTCATTTTTGAGAGTGCACCCAAGTACTACATTTTGGACTCTTGTTGACTATGAGGGCTACTTCATTTCTTCTAAGGGATTCTTGCCCACAGTTGTAGATATAATTGTCATCTGAATTAAACTGGATTAAAGATTTACTGAGCATGGCCCTACCCATCAGAACAAGACCCAGTTTCCCACAGTCAGTCTCTCCCACCAGGAAGCTTTCATAAGCATCTTATCCTAGCCATCAGAGGGCAGACAAAATGAAAACCACAATCACAGAAATCTAACCAAACTGATCACATGGACCACAGCCTTGTCTAACTCAATGAAACTATGAGCCATGCTGTGTTGGGCCACCCAAGACAGAAGGGTCATGGTGGAGAGTTCTGACAAAACGTGGTCCACCGGAGAAGGGAATGGCAAGCGACTTCAGTGTTCTTGCCTTGAGAACCCCATGAACAGTATGAAAAGGCAAAAAGATAGGACACTGAAAGATGGACTCCCCAGGTCGGTAGGTGCCCAATATGCTACTGAAGCTCAGTGGAGAAATAACCCCAGAAAGAATGAAAGGATGGAGCCAAAGCAAAAACAATACACAGCTGTGGATGGGACTGGTGACGGAAGTAAAGTCCAGTGATATGAAGAACAATACTGCATAGGAACCGGGAATGTTAGGTCCATGAATCAAGGTAACTTGGAGGTGTAAACATATACATATAGTTACTAAAAAATATAAAATTACACAAGGTTAATTACATGTCGTATACATGGACTCATGCTGCTGTCTCCCCTGGTCTACAGGTAGGAATGTTAAGGGTACATAACACACACGAGACATCCAGACACAGAGCAGGTGGCTGGGACTCCTTTGCCTCTCACACGTTCAGTGATTTACGGTTCAGGTATATCCAGGTATCAGTGAACTTACAAACTGCGCAACTGAGTTTTAACTAAATTAACTCTGGGAAATGGGCACTTGACTAAAAATTAAAATTAAAAACCATCAATGGATAAGAATACCAATTTCACAAGCTTAAGTGAACAAGAAAATGACAAGGTTAACATCCTATAGTCCAGATTCTTCATCTAGCACATTATAATATCAGTGACAAGAAAGTGGCTTTTAAAAATCCAATATTATCCAGAAGACCATTCTTAAACATACAGATTCACATTTATTTTCATTAACAATGAACTTCATCCCATATATAAATATATATATATATATATGGTATCTTGACATATTGGTTAATGATTTTGATGCACATATTTAGAGCAGTCTAGAGGAGAGCGTGGCTACCCACTCCAGGATTCTTGCCTGGATCCCATGGACAGAGGACCCTGGTGGGCTACAGTCCATAGCGTCACAAAGAGCTGGACATGACTGAAGCAAATGATCATATTGTATAACTGTGCTTTGAGGTAAAAGCTAATGATAATCTGAACCAATCACAGTTCACAAGACATTTTCAAAAACAGGCATCTAAAAGAAATAAGCCTCTGCAATTTTTTGAAAAATGTTTAAACTCAATCCATTGTTTTACAAAATTTCAGGATATATGTAATTTCCTTTTAACAATGAGAATCTGAAAGTTACAGGCTATTACAGGTATTCTAATCTTTTTTGCTTTGGTGAGTGTTGGAATAATATCAATACATACAAAATGATATGGTACAAACTAACGTGGATACCCTTGTCAGAAAATACCCTTGTGGTAGAGCAGAAACTAACACAACATTGTAAAGCAATCATACTCCAATTAAAAGAAAAAAAAAGGAGAAAATACAAGATTTTTTTAACCAGCGTAAAACTCTTCCTAACTAAGAATTTCAGTGTCATTTGAACCATTTTGATAAGATGCAAAAAATCTTATCTTATTAGATTAAAGAAAAAAAAAAACACAGAGAGCCCAGGCAAGAATTGCTTGCACCGTCCTCTGGTGTTCCCAGCATGCTTGCACAATCTTTCCAAACCCTAAAAGCCAATCAGTACCCCCACGACTATGGACATTTGTTCCATCAACTGCACTCATTGGAGATTTGCTTGGATTTGAACAAGAAACTAGGATTTTGGCTGATCCAGCCTACAGCAAGAAGTGAGAAAGTACTGCCAAGAGAAGCACCAGGTGACTACAGGAAAGAGCCTCCACTGAACTGAGCCAGCTGCCCAGGAGCACGGACGCCTCAGACATGGCCAGCCACCTCTGTCCCCATGTGTGAGCCGCATCCACCCACATCTGCAGTCACAGCCTCCCTCCTTCTGCAGAGAATGCTCCTTCTGCCACCCCAGCGTCACTCACAAGCCACAGGTCTGCCCACACCACCTCCACAGACATCAGGGAGTTTTCAGGAGATCAACCCTGAGCCTTTGGAATGGGAGCACTGACTCCAAGACCCTAGACGACCAGAGAACTAACCCTAGACAGTCTCAGATAGTGAGAACTCCCACAAAGGAAACACTTGAATGTAAGACCCGCATCACCCAACCACCAGTAGCACCACGTACAGGACACCTCATTCAAACAGCAAACAGAACAGAAACACAAACCCAATCATCAACAGACAGGATCACCACCTCACTCAGCCTCGCCCGTCAGAGGAAAAAACAACAACAACAACAACAAAAACCTCAGCATAAATCTTACCCCATAGGAAGCTCACACAAACCACCGCACCAACCTTAGGAGGGCAGACACCAAAAGGAAGAAAGAACTCAGCCTTGAAGCCCGGGAAAAGGAGACCTCAAACACAGTAAGTTTAAAAAAATAATGAAAAGGCTGAGAAATAGTGCACAGATAAAGGAATAAACTAGAAGCACAGAGTCCAAATCAATGGAGAGGAGCCAGCACACTACCTGAAAAAGAATTCAAAATACTGAGAGAAAAGATGATCAAATACCCCAAAAACAGAATGGAGAAAATGCAAGAATCAATTCACAAAGACCTAGAAGAATTAAAGAATAAACATACAGAGACAAATAACACAATTAGTGAGATTAAAAGGAATCAGTAGCAGAATATCTGAAGCAAAAGAATGAAACAGTGAGCTGGAAGATAAAATGGTGGAAATAACTTCTAAAAAGCAGAATAAAATAAAAAGAATGAAAAGAATTGAGGATAGTCTCAGAGACCTCTGAGACAATATCAAAACCACCAACATTCGAATTATAGGGGTCCCAGAAAAAAAGAGAAAAATAAAGGGTATGAGAAAATTTTTGAAGAGATTATAGTTTAAAATTTCCCCAACACAGAAAAGGAGAGAGTCAATCAAGTCCAAGAGGCCCAAAGAGTCTCACACAGGATAAACCCAAGGAGACGCATACTAATCAAACTAACAAAGATTAAATACAAAGAAAGAATATTAAAAGCAGCAAGGGAAAAGCAACAAGTAACATACAACAGAAACTCCATACCTTTAACAGCTGATCTTTCAGCAGAAACTCTGCAGGCCAGAAGGGAATGTCAGGACATATTTAAAGTACTGAAAGGAAAAAATCTACAACCGAGATTGCTCTACCTGGCAAGGCTCTCACTCACACTTGATGGAGAAATCAAAAGATTTTCAGACAAACAAAAGTTAAGAGAATTCAGTCCCACCAAACCAGCTTTACAACAAATGTTAAAGGGACTTATACAGTCAAGAAATATAAGAGAAGAAAAAGATATACAAAATCAAGCCCCAAATAATTAAGAAAATGGCAATAGGAACATAAATATCAATAATTACTTTAAATGTAAATGGATTAAATGCTCCAACCAAAAGACACATATTGGCTGAATGGATACAAAAACAAGACCCACATATATACTGTCTACAAGAAACCCACTTCAGACCTAAAGACACATACAGACTGAAAATGAGAAGATGGAAAAATAGATTCCATGAAAATGGGAAGCAAAAGAAAGCTGGAGTAGCGATCCTCATTTCAGACGAAATAGACCTTAAAATAAAGAGTATTACAAGACAAGGAAAGACACTATGTAATGATCAAGGGATCAATCCAAAAGGAAGACATGACAACTGTAAATATCTATGCACTCGACATACAAGCACCTTGTACGTAAGACAAACACTAACAGACATAAAAGGAGAAACTGAGAGTAACACAATAATAATAGGAGACTTCCCTGGTGGCTCAGAGGTTAAAGTGTCTGCCTGCAATGCGGGAGACCTGGGTTCGATCCCTGGGTCGGAAAGATCCCCTGGAGAAGGAAATGGCAACCCACTCCAGTATTCTTGCCTGGAGAATCCCATGGACAGAGGAGCCTGCTGGGCTACAGTCCACGGGGTCGCAAAGAGTCGGACACGACTGAGCGACTTCACTTTCACTTTCACTTTAACCCCCTGGACACCAATGGACAGATCATCAAAACAGAAAATTAATAAAGAAACACAAGTCTTAAATGATACACTAGATGATAAGGATCTCATTGATATCTTCGGGACATTCCATCCACACGCAGAAGAATACATTTTCTTCTCAAGTGCACATGGAATAATCTCCCGGATAGACCACATCTTGGGTCACAAATCAAACCTCAGTAAATTTAAGAAAACTGAAATCATATCAAGAATCTTCTCTGACCACAATACTATGAGACTAAATATCAATTACAAGAAAAAAATTATTAAAAAAAAAAAACACATGGAGATTAAGCAACACATTTCTAAATAACCAACAGGTTACTTAAGAAATCATAAGGGAAATCAAAAAATTTCTAGAAAAAACTGACAAAGAAAATACAACAACTCAAAACCTATGGGATGCAGCAAAGCAGAGAGGGAAGCTTATAGCAACACAATCCTACCTCAAGAAACAAGAAAAACATTGAATAGACAACCCAACTTTACACCTAAAACAACTGGAAAAAGAACAAAAAACTTCAAAATTAGCAGAAGGAAAAAAATCATAAAAATCAGAGCAGAAATAATGACAAAGAAATGGAAGAAACAATAGTAAATATTAATAAAACTAAAAGCTGGTTCTTTGAGACGATAAACAAAAATTGACAAACCTTTAGCCAGACTCATCAAGGAAAAAAAAAGAGAGAGAGAGAGAGAAGAATCAAATCAACAAAATTAGAAAGGAAAAAGGAGAAGTTACAACAGATAATACAGAAATGCAAAGGATTATAAGAGACTATTATAACAACCATGTGGCAATAAAATGGATAATCTTGAAGAAATGGACAGATTCTTGGAAAAGTTCAATCTTCCAAGATTGAACGAGGAAGAAATAGAAATTATGAATTACAAGCTCTGAAATTGAAGCTGTGATCAAAAATCTCCCAAAAAACAAAAGCCCAGGTCCAGATGGCTTCACGGGAGAATTCTATCAAACATTCAGAGAAGAGCTAATGGTTATCCTTCTAAAACGCTTTCAAAAAGTTGCAGAGGAAAGAACACTTCCAAACTCCTTCTACGAGGCCACCATCACCCTGATACCAAAACCAAAGACAACACAAAATAAGGTAACTATCAGCCAATATCACTGAGGAACACAGATACAAAATTCCTCAACAAAATTTTAGCAAACAGAATTCAACACATTAAAAAGCTCATACACCATGATCAAGTTGGGCTTATTCCAGCGATACAAGGATTCTTCAATATACACAAATCAATCAATGTGATATACCCTATCAACAAATTAAAAGATAAAAACCATGTGATAATCTCAATAGACACAGAAAAAGCCTTTGACAAAATTCAGCACCCATTCATGATTCAGTTCAGTTCAGTTCAGTTCAGTCGCTCAGTCGTGTATGAATCTTTGTGACCCCATGAATCCCAGCACGCCAGGCCTCCCTGTCCATCACCAACTCCCAGAGTTCACCCAAACTCATGTCCATCGAGTCCGTGATGCCATCCAGCCATCTCATCCTCGGTCGTCCCCTTCTCCTCCTGCCCCCAATCCCTCCCAGCATCAGAGTCTTTTCCAATGAGTCAACTTTTCGCATGAGGTGGCCAAAGTACTGGAGTTTCAGCTTTAGCATCATTCCTTCCAAAGAACACCCAGGCGTGATCTCCTTCAGAATGGACTGGTTGGATCTCCTTGCAGTCCAAGGGACTCTCAAGAGTCTTCTCCAACACCACAATTTAAAAGCTTCTCACATCCATACATGACCACTGGAAAAACCATAGCCTTGACTAGATGGACATTTGTTGGCAAAGTAGTGTCTCTGCTTTTGAATATGCCATCTAGGTTGGTCATAACTTTCCTTCCAAGGAGTAAGTGTCTTTTAATTTCATCGTTGCAACCACCATCTGCAGTGATTTTGGAGCCCCTCAAAATAAAGTCTGACACTGTTTCCGCTGTTTCCCCATCTATTTGCCATGAAGTGATGGGACCAGAAGCCATGATCTTCGTTTTCTGAATGTTGAACTTTAAGCCAACTTTTTCACTTAAACTCTTCAAGAAATGGGCATAGAAGGAACCTACCTCAACACAGTAAAGGCCATATATGATAAGCGTACAGCAAACATTATTCTCAACGGTGAAAAACTGAAAATATTCCCCCTAAGATCAGGAACAAGACAAGGGTATCCACTTTCACAATTATTATTCAACTTAGTTGAATAATATTATTCAACCAATGGGAACTAAGGGAAAGGACAGGGAAAGAAATACAGAAAAATGCTGGGCAAAGATCAGCAACCACAAAGAGAAGATGTGCGGGACATCTAGAGCCCCAATTCAGAGTAGGAAAGAGGCTTCTGAGGCCCAGGCACTGCTTCGATTGATGAGTTTTCTGGCGCTTGGTTCGGGGCTCAGAGCCTGAGAGGGGCTGGGGAGGCGATGGGCCAGGGCCCCGGGCTGCGGCAGGGGCAGTGCCCTGAAGTGCACTTCTCATGGGCCACCTGGAGGACCCTGAAGGCTGGAGCAGGAGCAGGCGCACGTCTGTAACCGGGCGCTGGGACAGGGCTGGGGGTGGGCCATGGGGCAGACTCTCCAACGGGGACCTTGGGGGCACCCTTGGGGAATCCATTCCTCCAAGGCCTCCTCCTCAGTGAGAGCGATGAGGGAACATGGGCAGTGAGCAGGCGGGACGGGAGTCCAGGGCCAGCACCGGGAGTCTGTGCAGGAGCCGCGGGGCAGGCTTGAGCCCTTTGATGGCACATCCTCTTCTTTAGGGCCCTGTCACTGGACAGGAGGCAACCCGTGGGCCCAGACACTTCCGTATCTCGGGAACCTGCTTCTTTCAATCAGCCTCAAGCCACTCAGGCATTCCAGGGAAGGTCAGGCCGGCTCCTCTGTGCCCGTGGCCTCTCCGAGGCGCTTCTCTGCTGGCAGCCGGGACCCCTCACTGCTGCGGCTGCCCTGCCTCTCCAGCACCCACAGGAACAGGTGCTGGGTGAGAGCAGCTGTAGACAGAGGCTTGGACTTCCACCTGTCAGAGCCACCATCCTACAGGGGAGCGGGGACTTCCGGGCTCTTCCAAGCATCGCCGACCCTGGGCGCTGGCCTTCTGAGATTCTCGAGGAGCTCCTCATCTCCCCTGATGATGGCTCACTGCTTCTTTCTTGGCTTTTCTGCGCCTCCATCACCAGATGGACCATCCCATTGCTGCTGCTGCTGCTGCTGCTGCTGAGTCGCTTCAGTCGTGTCCGACTCTGTGCAACCCCAAAGACAGCAGCCCACCAGGCTCCCCCGTCCCTGGGATTCTCCCGGCAAGAACACTGGAGTGGGTTGCCATTTCCTTCTCCAATGCATGACAGTGAAAAGTGAAAGGGAAGTTACTCAGTCGTGTCCGACTCTTTGCATGGACTGCAGCCTCCTCCATCCACGGGATTTTCCAGGCAACAGGACTGGAGCGGGGTGTCATTGCCTTCTCCGGATCATCCCGTTAATCCATATCAAAGTCAGAGTCCACCCCATCCTCTGCATCTGACTGGCCCCCTTGGTCTTCATCATCTCTCGATTCCTCTGTGAAACCCCAAAAGCTGTTGAGTAGAGCTCATTTCCCCCCCACCCTGCCCCAGGGGCCCTGAGAGCCAGTTATTCCCCCTAAGATCAGGAACAAGACAAGGGTATCCACTTTCACAATTATTATTCAACTTAGTTGAATAATATTATTCAACCAATGGGAACTAAGGGAAAGGACAGGGAAAGAAATACAGAAAAATGCTGGGCAAAGATCAGCAACCACAAAGAGAAGATGTGCGGGACATCTAGAGCCCCAATTCAGAGTAGGAAAGAGGCTTCTGAGGCCCAGGCACTGCTTCGATTGATGAGTTTTCTGGCGCTTGGTTCGGGGCTCAGAGCCTGAGAGGGGCTGGGGAGGCGATGGGCCAGGGCCCCGGGCTGCGGCAGGGGCAGTGCCCTGAAGTGCACTTCTCATGGGCCACCTGGAGGACCCTGAAGGCTGGAGCAGGAGCAGGCGCACGTCTGTAACCGGGCGCTGGGACAGGGCTGGGGGTGGGCCATGGGGCAGACTCTCCAACGGGGACCTTGGGGGCACCCTTGGGGAATCCATTCCTCCAAGGCCTCCTCCTCAGTGAGAGCGATGAGGGAACATGGGCAGTGAGCAGGCGGGACGGGAGTCCAGGGCCAGCACCGGGAGTCTGTGCAGGAGCCGCGGGGCAGGCTTGAGCCCTTTGATGGCACATCCTCTTCTTTAGGGCCCTGTCACTGGACAGGAGGCAACCCGTGGGCCCAGACACTTCCGTATCTCGGGAACCTGCTTCTTTCAATCAGCCTCAAGCCACTCAGGCATTCCAGGGAAGGTCAGGCCGGCTCCTCTGTGCCCGTGGCCTCTCCGAGGCGCTTCTCTGCTGGCAGCCGGGACCCCTCACTGCTGCGGCTGCCCTGCCTCTCCAGCACCCACAGGAACAGGTGCTGGGTGAGAGCAGCTGTAGACAGAGGCTTGGACTTCCACCTGTCAGAGCCACCATCCTACAGGGGAGCGGGGACTTCCGGGCTCTTCCAAGCATCGCCGACCCTGGGCGCTGGCCTTCTGAGATTCTCGAGGAGCTCCTCATCTCCCCTGATGATGGCTCACTGCTTCTTTCTTGGCTTTTCTGCGCCTCCATCACCAGATGGACCATCCCATTGCTGCTGCTGCTGCTGCTGCTGCTGAGTCGCTTCAGTCGTGTCCGACTCTGTGCAACCCCAAAGACAGCAGCCCACCAGGCTCCCCCGTCCCTGGGATTCTCCCGGCAAGAACACTGGAGTGGGTTGCCATTTCCTTCTCCAATGCATGACAGTGAAAAGTGAAAGGGAAGTTACTCAGTCGTGTCCGACTCTTTGCATGGACTGCAGCCTCCTCCATCCACGGGATTTTCCAGGCAACAGGACTGGAGCGGGGTGTCATTGCCTTCTCCGGATCATCCCGTTAATCCATATCAAAGTCAGAGTCCACCCCATCCTCTGCATCTGACTGGCCCCCTTGGTCTTCATCATCTCTCGATTCCTCTGTGAAACCCCAAAAGCTGTTGAGTAGAGCTCATTTCCCCCCCACCCTGCCCCAGGGGCCCTGAGAGCCAGAGCCCCCCAGCCTTCAGAGGGCCTGACCCCTCAGACTCCTGCCCTGCACTTCCTCCAGCCCTAGCTCACCCAGCATGGTCCTCAAGGCTCCAAGTCCCCGCCACTACCTTCAGTCTGCCGGCAGCCCAGAAATTATTTTTAAATCAAGAATTGGGACAAATTACACCGTGATATGAAGCCTGACAGGGCTTCCCTGGAGGCTCGGTGGTGAAGAGTCTGCCTGCGATGCAGCAGACTTGGGTTCAGTCCCTGGGTTGGGAAGATTCCCTGTAGAAGGAAACGGCAACCCACTCCAGTATTCTTGCCTGGAGAATTCCATGGATGGAGGAGCCACACGTGGCTACAGTCTTTGGGGTCCCAAAGAGTGGGATATGACCGTACACAGAGCAAAAGTATCCTTACTTCCGTTTTATCAAATCTCAGCATGTAATTTTTGCTAAGTTGTGTTTCAATAATAAAATACATGGAATTTCATTCTTTCAAACTGCCAAAGGTAAAATATACTCAACAGTAAATTACTTCTCTAATGGTAAAGCTGTGTAAGTAATGGGGCCAGTCATTTTACCAAACCTTTCTAAAAATTTTGTCTAAGATTACTAAGACAGATCATGCTGACATTCACTGACCCTGCTCTACACAGACAAGCTAAGAGCTTGCAGCTTGCTCTACACAGACAAGCTAAGAGCTTGCAGCTTGCTCTACACAGACAAGCTAAGCAGCTAAGAGCTGGAGCCAGATCGGCGCAAAGCGCCACAGAATGTCCTCGGTGTGGCTTATTGTTTTTTAATCTTTAAAATGTGATTCATTCTTTGGGAACAAATTGAAATAGGGAATAACCATGAACATATTTTCTACGACACAGATTTGCTTATGGCGAAGTTCTTCAAAAAGCTACAAACATGCATTTACAGAAAGACAGGTGATCTAGACTCGCTAGCCTTTTCTCTGATGACAAGTAAGCTATCAATAGCATGCTACCTACCAAGTATTTTTTTTAATGACAATAAGTTCAGTTCAGTTCAGTTGCTCAGTCGTGTCCGACTCATAGCGACCCCATGAACCACAGCACACCAGGCCTCCCTGTCCATCACCAACTCCCGGAGTCCACCCAAACCCATGTCCATTGAGTTGGTGCTGCCATCCAACCATCTCATCCTCTGTCGTCCCCTTCTCTTCCTGCCCTCAATCTTTCCCAGCATCAGGGTCTTTTCAAATGAGTCAGCTCTTCGCATCAGGTGGCCAAAATGGCAATAAAAATAACATTAATAACACAATCTGTCTCTTCAAGGTGGAAGTAATGTTTCATTAGAAAATACAAAAGAACTACCTTTCCTTAGAAACTCAGTAGACAGAACACTTTGGAAAAGGATATATACGAAGATGTCCATTGCTATGTAATTTGGATATAAACAAGATAAGTAAGTAAATCATCTTTTTAAAAAAATCTCATATCAGCATATTCTAAAAACTTGGAAATAGGATTTCTGTAACCAGGTTAAAACTATCCCAAACAATGAATTTCAGTGGAATTTTTATAATAACGAAAAATGGTAAAACCTGTTTATTGCTTTGCAATAACAACTGACAGACATAAGAGAAGATGGAAATCTATAGCCAAATTTTAATGAAAGCCTTTCCATAACTGGTGAATGAAATCTAGTTAAAAACCCCCAGTAAAGGAAATTCTTCCATTTGGATATGTGTCTTTGTGAGAAATATTCCTCAGTTGCAAAAACCACTACAACAAAGTGCTGGGAAAAATGGATTAAGAAATATTTAATGGTTGTACCACACATTTTTTGTTTCAGAAAATCCTGAAGCATATTCAATACAAAAACAATTTCAGTGAGAGCAAAAAGACTTTTGCACCATAAGTAATTAAAATAAAAATAAGCCCATGTTTTATTTCATCATGAGCTCAGTCCCTTCTGGTTACACTGGGATAGACTCTATGCTGTATGCAGCAGACATTGACACAGTGCTTTGTCCACGCCTTGAAAATGAGTAAACATCCATACAGTCAGGAGATCAAACTGCCAACATCTGTTGGATCATCAAAAAAGCAAGAGAGTTCCAGAAAAACATCTACTTCTGCTTTATTGACTATGCCAAAACCTTTGACTGTGTGGACCACAAAAAAACTCTTGAAAATTCTTAAAGAGATGGGAATACCAGACCACCTGACCTGCCTCTTGAGAAATCTGTATGCAAGTCAGGAAGCAACAGTTAGAACTGGACATGGAACAACAGACTGATTCCAAATAGGAAAAGGAGTACGTCAAGGCTGTATATTGTCACCCTGCTTATTTAACTTCTATGCAGAGTACATCATGAGAAACACTGGACTGGAAGAAACACAAGCTGGAATCAAGATTGCTGGGAGAAATGTCAATAACCTCAGGTATGCAGATGACACCACCCTTATGGCAGAAAGTGAAGAGGAACTAAAGAGCCTCTTGATGAAAGTGAAAGAGGAGAGTGAAAAAGTTGGCTTAAAACTCAACATTCAGAAAACTAAGATCATGGCATCTGGTCCCATCACTTCATGGCAAATAGATGCGGAAACAGTGGAAACAGTGACAGACTTTATTTTTGGGAGGCTCCAAAATCAGTGCAGATGGTGATTGCAGCCATGAAATTAAAAGATGCTTACTCCTTGGAAGGAAAGTTATGACTAACCTAAACAGCATATTAAAAAACAGAGACATTAGTTGCCAACAAAGGTCCATCTAGTCAAGGCTATGGTTTTTCCAGTGGTCATGTATGGATGTCAGAGTTGACTGTGAAGAAAGCTGAGCACCAAAGAATTGATGCTTTTGAACTGTGGTGTTGGAGAAGACTCTTGAGAGTCCCTTGGACTGCAAAGAGATCCAACCAGTCCATCCTAAAGAAGATCAGTCCTGAATATTCATTGAAAGGACTCCAATATTTTGGGCACCTGATGCAAAGGACTGGCTCCCTGGAAAAGACCCTGATGTTGGGAAAGATTGAAGGCAGGAGAAGGGGACGACAGAGGATGAGATGGCTGGATGGCATCACCGACTCAATGGACGTGAGTTTGAATAAACTCCAGGAACTGGCAATGGACAGGGAAACCTGGCGTGCTGCAGTCCACGGGGTCACAAAGAGTCGGACACACCTGAGCAACTGAACTGACCTGAGCTGATACTGGATTTTTTAAACTAATATGGACCTGCAAACGGAACATTTTGGAACCCCACGTGCCCTGTGTCAGGCCTCTTCAGTGTGTTCTGTGAACCCATCACATCAGTGTGACATGTGACATCACTGGAAATGCAAATTCTGTGGCTCAGCCGCAGATCTACTGAATCAGCATCGCTGGGGTTTGTGGGCCAGGAATATGTGGGTGTTTTGTTTGTTTGTTTTCTCTTGCTGTTTTGGCTGTGCCACGTGACGTGCGGGATCTTAGTTCCCCAACCGGGGATTGAACCTGCGCCCGTTACATTGGAAGTAGGGAATGTTAGCCACTGGACTGCCAAACAATTTCTGGAAATATACTTTTAAACGAGACCTTGAGATGATTCTCTGATGCACAAGTCTGTGCACAACCTTTCTCTTTTAAAGCTGCATTTTGCAGACCTAATCAAGCCCGAACTTCTCACCATGATATTCAAATCCTCTCTAAGCCTGTCCAGTCCTCCTATGACAGTCTATTTGCATTACCCCCACCATATCGGACCTCCCAGATGCTCCTGGGTGCTCCCTTCTTCCCTCCTCTGCCTCGCTTGTGTTGTTTTCTTCACTGGATTCATCTCCAGCCCTATTATATCTGCTTAACCAGAGTCTCCTTCAATACCTGCCTGAAAAGTTACCTATCCTCAGGAGATTTGCACGATTTTAGAATAATGGGGAAAACTACTTGCGAGTTCACCCTCCCCGCTCCTTTTTCTTTAATGCCCAGAGCCACTTGCTTCTTTCCCCCCAGCCCTGACTATGTTACAGGAGGGTTACAGTCATGCCGGCGCTGAGCTCATTCCCTCTGTAGACTTCAGATTCCTTGAAAGAGAAGGATTCTGAAGTCTACATCCTCCCCTATCCCCTAATTTAGCACATCCTGCAAGACTCTCAACAGTCTGCCACAGAATAGAAATAAATTCCCATAACCGAGCTCTGCCCGCTCTGCCGCCGTCTTTATCAAGCTGTTGGGGGCGTTGCCTCATCTTGGAGAACCCGGACTTCCTATGGACCTCTCTGTACACGTGAACCGTCTCCTGCCCTCACATTGCCTGAGCTGGTTGTCCTCCTCACTCAGTCATGACTGGGGTTCAACAGAGTCGCAAATGATGATCAAGACAATAATGCTCATCACGCTTGAGGGCTTACCGGTGCAGACACTCTACCAGGTGTGACCAGCCCTTTCTGTCCCTGAGATGACTGTTTGGTGGGCATGCTATCATTCCCATTTTATCACGTGGGGAGTCTAAGGTGAAGAGAGGCTAAGGGTTAAGTAACAGTGTCAAGGTCACAGGGCTAACAGAGCAGTGGAGCCAGGACTGGAACACAGGTCGGCTGGCTTCATAGCCTGCAGAGTTAACCTCTTCATTACCCTACTAATCACAGAAGATAACACTGCTGGAGGGTCAGCCTACATCCTCCCCAAGTCACCAGTGCTCATAACCACACGAAAAAGCCGTGTGCACTAGATTCAATCCTGATGACAATATAAAAACTATGCTCGTACTATAAAACTTCAACTTAAACCTCAATCGAAGAAATCTAAATTACTCTTCATTTAGGCTATAATCTTATATTCCAAAACTTAAATGCTCATAAAGAAAGCTTTATCTAATTTAAGATTGCTAGCTCACATAAAGCACAGAGTTAATACTACTCTTCCTCTAAAGTAATCAGTACAAAGAGTCCTTTTCTTCTATAGTAAAATATGTCATAGAACTTGAACTAGTAAGCAATCACTATCTTTTCTTCATAAGAAAAAAAGCCTTTGAAATATGTACCATAACCTCTGAAAAAATACAATTATCCTCCTAAGAATTGAGGCATTTTTTTCTGACAAAAACGATGGGCAATTGATCTATAGATCTTTTCTTCCTCAAAAAATTATTGTATATTGTGTAATGATCATTATAATTAAAAATTAAGATGGCTTGCAATAATTTCACCATTATTTGATTCAAAATCTTTATAAAATATTGGCATTTTCCAACATTTATTTTTCCTGTCTATGTTCCATTTAAGGCCAAATTTTCAAACCCAGCTGCCAAATTACACATATAATTACTGCATTTGCGCACAAAAATGTGATAATTGCTTACACAATTTCAGAGGCCAGCTTGAGGCTCTTTTCCAAATTTGTCTTACATGTACAGCACGGTGTGTGTAGTTTTATGTGAAAATGGGAGAAAGTAGAATTCATGGTTTATCTGAGTGAAACATGAAAATGGGTACAAAATAAAGCCTTGCTGTAAATGTCCAGGCCTGTCTTTATATGTTTGCCCCATGAAAGTGAAAGTGGCCGTGTTAGTTGTTCAGGCGTGTTAGTTGCTCTTTGAGACCCTTGAAGTCTGCCAGTTTCCTCTATCCTTGGAATTCTCCAGGCAAGAATACTGGGGTGGGTTGCCATGCCCTTCTCCAGGGGGTCTTCCTGATCCAGGGATTGAACCTGGGTCTGCATATTGCAGGCAAAATTCACCACCATCTGAGCCACTAGGCCTGTCTTCGTATTTTTGCCCCATAGACCTTTATAAAAGAAAAGTCTTACAGAGTAGCTCAAACTTGCGCTGGAGTTGGAGTCACGGCAACGGAAAGGGACGATGGCAGGGATACTACTGTGAATAGCACAGATGCCCATCTTGTTGCGGGCTGACATGCTGTTAGGCATTCTTCCCTGAATTGCCTCAGCCAGCCTGGGTCAGAGAAGATGAAGATGTTACAAGGCCCACAACTGTATACTCAGTCAAGATAGCACCGGCTTCAGTAGAGCAGAGTGGGCGAGCACCAGAGACTGGGGCTTCCCTTCCACCTCCGCCTGATGGCTGACATACTATTTGACAAATATCCAGCATGGACTCAGCTCCCAATGGGTACTCTTAGTGGAAGGTTTGGTTCAAGAGACGCAAATAAATAAGATCTAGGTAGTCATACACGGTAGTGAGATGACCTAAGATACTTTTGTTTCTGCACACATAGGACAGAAAATTATGCCCAGTTCCACATAAGCTAGTACCTTGGGCTCAAAAAACATACTTCCCAAGCTCAAGGGAATCTGAACACTGACTAGCCAGGTATCTGACTATGGAACTGACCAGAAGGAATTAGGCCAGAAGCCCACTAAATAATCAGGGAAGCTCCATTTTCAAAGAAACCCTGAGAAATATCATCCTCCTCAAGACTCATTATATTTCTTGAGCACTTTATGTATGTGAAGCAATGTTCTAAGCATTTTGCATGGATTAATTCCCTCTTTACATGCTTATTAATCCTAAAAGACAAGGACTATTATTATCCCCATTTTACATCTGAGGGAACTGAAGCACAAAGAGGTTAAGAAATTTGCCCAACTAGGAAAAAAAGCTTGTTATTAGAATCCAGGCATTCTGACTCCAAAGCCCTTTAACCCCAGTATCACGCTGCTTACCAGAAGGAGCCAAGGAAAAGAGTGGACAATGGATAGCTTTCCAAAAAGAAGACTTTGGGCAGTCAAGAGGACTCTCCACAGAATTCATTGCTAGAATGCAGTTCTCGCCATTTCTGTCCAGCAGGAATTATATCATGTGACTGATAACTATCACAGGCCATTTCTCACTCTTTAGTTTTCCGAATGGCATTTTTTAATCCGGTTATCCTGCTCTTTCTTCTATGGGTTGTGTTGTACATGGATAACATATTATCACCAAAAGCCCTCAGACTACAAGAGGTTTCATCCAGATATGATGACGTGGCTATCACCCCACATCACCAGGAAAATGAGAACTCGGAGCTAATGTATCAACTCTTTGGGTTGTCTCTACTGGGTAGTGTGGCTGTTTCTGAGAGGATGGATGGGAAGAAGGGTAGGCACGAGTGCTGAGTAGCCAGAGGACGTTCACTGATGACTTAGCCAGGATCCGCTTTTCTCTTTCCAGGAGCGTGGGATCCTCGTTCATGGGCTTTGGGGACCATAAATCTCACCCCCAGTCATAGAGTGAGTGAGTTCTGATGAGTACTCAAATCAGAACAATCCCATCCCACCTCCACATCAACCTTGACATGACAATTGGTGTAGAAAAGATCTATAAACCAATTGTTGTTGCTGTTTAGCCTCCAAGTCAGGTCCACCTCTTTTGAGACCCTATGGACTACAGCATGCCAGGCTCCTCTGACATGGGGTTTCCCAGGCAAAAATATTAGAGTCAGTTGCCATTTCCTCCTCCAGGGGATCTTTGTAACCCGGGAATCAAGCCCGCATGGCCTGCATTGGCAGGCTAGTTCTTTACTGTTGAGCCACCAGGGAAGCCCAAACCAACCAGTACATATCATCCACTCACCTTCACTGGTTCAATTTAGTCCAAACAATGCAAGGAACAGGGCTTTTGTTCATTGGTGGGGGAAGAGGCACCTCTCCTCTATCTAGACATGAAAGTGGAAACGGGTCACCTTGATGGCTGCTGGCAGCCACCTTACAACCACACACGTCAGTCATAGACTGGAACTAGGACTAGATAGAGGCGCGAAAGAGGGAAGAAAAATGCTGAAGTCAGGTCTTTGATATCAATAATATCACGGGATTGGATCAACCATTAGTGAAGCTCACCAAACCCTGAACTTCCGATTATAATACACGAGCTGGTTAGTCTCCTTTTCCACGTAAGCCAGTCTGAGTTTTGTTTTCTGCTAATTGATGTATCTTCTAATGCTATTTGCATAGTTTGGGGGAGATAGTAGCCTAGAAAACATGTAGCCTACAGCCTCCTAAGAAGTTTAGACTGAAGCCTGGAATATCTGCTCCAATTCCAGTGGTACAGACTTCTTGTACCATGAAATTCTACCAGTTCCACTGGTTTAGGGCAGTGGAAACACATAGGACTTGGTTGAGCTCAAATTCTAGCTCTTTCTCTTACTAGTTGGACCAGGTGACCATAAAATTTGTTATCCAAATCAGGATATTTGTGAGTGAAAGTGGGTGTTACAAATTCATGTATCTGTAAAACGAGGCTAACAATGCTTGCCTCTCATGGTTTTTAGAGGGTTCAAGAAAAGATGACACATAATAGGTGTTGGGAGAATTGGCCTTATGAAGAAAGACCACGGTACTTTTTTATTCTAAATGCTCTGTATTGATAGTTGTTTTTTTAAAATAAATGAATACAAATAAAAATCTATGAAAATCTCCCAAACTTTAATAATTCATAAAATCAGGACCAATTTTTGCACAGGCATGGTAGGTTACCACCATTTAGGCAATTTTCAGGGGAGCAGGAAAATTACCCCTCCTCCAAAGAGATTTTCCATCCAGTATTCTTGCATGGGAAATCCCACAGACAGAGGAACCTGGTGGGCTACAGTCCATGAGGTCACAGAAGAGTCAGACATGACTTAGAGACAACAAGTGAAAGCGCAAGCAGCTCAGTCATGTCCAACTCTTTGCGACCCCACGGACTATACAGTCCATGGAATTCTCCAGATCAGAATACTGGAGTGGGTAGCCTTTCCCTTCTCCAGGGGATCTTCCTAATCCGGGGATGGAACCAAGGTCTCGCACACTGCAGGCAGATTCTTTACCAGCTGAGCCACAAGGAAAGCCCAAGAATTACTGGAGTGGGTAGCCTATCTCACGGACTATACAGTCCATGGAATTCTCCAGATCAGAATACTGGAGTGGGTAGCCTTTCCCTTCTCCAGGGGATCTTCCTAATCCGGGGATGGAACCAAGGTCTCGCACACTGCAGGCAGATTCTTTACCAGCTGAGCCACAAGGAAAGCCCAAGAATTACTGGAGTGGGTAGCCTATCCTTTCTCCAATGGATCTTCCTGACCCAGGAATCGAACCAGGGTCTCCTGCATTGCAGGTGGATTCTTTACCAACTGAGCTATTAGGGAAGCCCCTACAACAACAGAAACTTTCCAGTTATTGAAAATGATTGGGTCTTACCTTTCTATAACATGCAATAGTTTAGAGTTTGCTATAGCATGATCTTATAAAGTAAGTAGTCAATCTCATAGCAGTGACTGTTGAGCTGGTAGAGGGTAAACTCCCAATGAAGTGACAGCACACTTATCCTGTCTTGAGATTTTCACCCTCTTCCCAATATATCCGATCCTGATCATGGTAGTCCTACCAGCTTCTCAAAGGATTTTGTCATTGTTATCATCAATCTAAACTTTTCCTTGCTTGTGAATGGACCTTACAAAGTCAAAAGCATTATTTCTCAGCACCCCTATTTGATCAGCTCAGTTCAGTCGCTCAGTCGTGTCTGAGTAAGCATCTTTTAATTTCATGGCTGCAGTCACCATCAGCAGTGATTTTGGAGCCCCAAAAAATAAAGTCTGACACTGTTTCCACTGTTTCACCTTCTATTTGCCATGAAGGGATGGGACCAGATGCCATGATCTTCGTTTTCTGAATGTTGAGCTTTAAGCCAACTTTTTCGCTCTCCTCTTTCACTGTCATCAAGAGGCTTTTTAGCTCCTTTTCACTTTCACCACACCAGGGTGGTGTCATCTGCATATCTGAGGTTATTGATATTTCTCCCGGCAATCTTGATTCCAGCTTGTGTTTCTTCCAGTCCAGCGTTTCTCATGATGTACTCTGCATAGAAGTTAAATAAGCAGGATGACAATATACAGCCTTGACGGACTCCTTTTCTTATTTGGAACCAGTCTGTTGTTCCATGTCCAGTTCTAACTGTTGCTTCCTGACCTGCATACAGATTTCTCAAGAGGCAGGTTAGGTGGTCTGGTATTCCCATCTTTTTCAGAATTTTCCACAGTTTATTGTGATCCACACAGTCCCCATTTGATCATTACATCATGAATTTGAAGTCATATCAGTGTTCATAAGACACTTCTCTGAGGCAGGAATGTATCAGTCAGAACCCACTCCAAAGGCAAAAATGACACCAGTTATCCAAACAGAAATTTTAATTTATTTGTTAACTGTCTAAATAAAAGGATAGGAAGAACTGTAAGGTGTCTTGGAGGTAGCAACTTCAAGAAATAGCCACTGCTCCCTGGACTGAGGGAATAAAGAGAAAAGGTTGAAATTTTAAAATTCAAATTATTAAAACTGGCTTTAAAAGGGGGCTCCATAGAGCTGAAGCTCAGGGCATTGGGGAGGGGGCCCTGGTGTCCCTGAGTCCAGAGGAGGGTCCTGGTGTTGGGACCCAAACTTCTGAGGAGGTGGCTCCAGCCACCTGGAGCTGGCATCTCTGAAGAGGGAGCCATGCAGGCTTCACAGCAAGCTGGGTTCCTGTGCTGCCCCAGGAAGGAACTCCCCCTACCCGGGTGAACGAGCATCACTACGTCACCAAGTGCAAGCTAGCTCTGCTCACCACGCAATAGGCCAAAGAATCCGAGAGATGAGGTGGCGAGGCGAAGAATATGACTTCATTCGGAAAGCTGGCTGACCAAAGAGATGGCAGACTAACGTCTCAGAGTAACCATCTTCTCGGAGCCTGGATGCCAGGTTCTTTTATAGAGTCAGAGAGAGAAACGCAATGAGGATCTAAAGTCGAAAGGCAGAATAGAGGGGGGAAAGTGATGGGAAAGTAAAGGGTCTTCAGTCTTCCAAAGCATCTCTGGGAGTCCCTAACCTTTGGAAGGGGTACGTTAACCTCTTCTTTTTGTTGTGGCATTCCCAGGTGGGCAGGGTCAGACTCTCTCTATAAGCTGAACATAGGCACTTTAGTTTACAGTTAGGCAGACGGGCTTCCCTGGTGGCTCAGACGGTAAAGCGTCTGCCTGCAATGTGGGAGACCTGGGTTCAATCCCTGGGTCGGGAAGATCCCCTGGAGAAGGAAATGGCAACCCACTCCAGTACTCTTGCCTGGAAAATCCCATGGATGGAGAAGCCTGGTAGGCTACAGTCCATGGGGTCGCCAAGAGTGGGACACGACTGAGTGACTTCACTCACTTTAGGCAGATGGGCCATGTCCTCTGAGGCAGGCTATTATTATGATTATAATAACAAAAGCAACGAAAAGCAAGTCAAAGAAACAGTTTCCAATATGGAGTCAGAATCGGCTTCCTCTCTGTAACAGCTACGGTTACAGTCACAGAAACAAGAGGCAAAACCAGAACAGGAAGGATCTTGCCATCTCCCTCCAGCGCTTCCTACTGGCAGAGCCTACGTGTAATCAGTTTATAAAGTCATATGTGTTTTGCAGAGTCCCAGCCTCAGGATCACAAAGCAAAGGACAAGTTTAGAGCTTAGAGATAATATCTTCATGACTAGCACAGAGCAGCAGATTTTCACTGTGTGGAGGAGGAACCCATAATGTGACTCTCAGGATAAAAATACTCCGTTCCTGTGAGACATCTCCCATGCTTCCTACACCACCACCAATGAAAGTATTTTGAAAACTGAAAGAAAAGTGCTATAGTCATTATTTCCTCTGGAAAACAGATCTGAAGAGGTGATTCCTAACAGCTTGAATATCAAGAGCTGACGTGTTGACATCTTAGTGACCATATCTGTCATGTGAACATGCCAGAAACATCCCAGTATTTCTGTACCTGAAGAAAATGTGAAGATGCTTTTCCCCCAGGGATGATCTTAGACATTGTGATTATTCTTCATAGCTATCTATGGAGTCACAATTTGAATATTCCTATTTTCTAAGGGAACTGAAGGAGAAAATACTGATTAAGGAATATTCTAAAAGTCACACCGTGTGTATGAAGCTAATACAAAGGCATATTGTGGTCATGGTAGAATTTTCAAAGAGAGAATGATCATAGCTTCACTGTGCCTGCCTATTTGGCAATTCTTCTTTTGTATGAAATGTCTATTCATTATATTGCCTAGGGCTTTTTGACTGAGTTTGAATAGATTTAACAAGACACACAAGTCTGTATTCTTATATACCAATTTTTGGCGACTGTAAAATACATAGAGTGTTTTTCTGACATCTTTCCTGGGACAATTCAATGCACTGGTCAACCACAAACATGTTCAGAAAGTTCCTTTAACTGGCAAAGTGGAAGACTGGACTTAGACCAGTGCTTTGAACTCCAGTAATCCTGAAAAAGACCTAAAAGATACGTATGACTTGAGCACAGCTTGTTCTGGGAGTCTCCTTCCAGATAAATGGAGGTAGAACAAAATAGAGGAGGAGATGGCAACTGTCTCAGGCTGTCAAAGCCCTAAGTAGCTATAAAAGTTAGGCAAAAAGATAAGAAAGAGGCAAGATCTAAGGATTAACCTAAACCACTCCCCAGAACGGAGGGGTAATGCCATGTGGCACGTGCAGCTTGGGCACTTAACAGGGCTACCAAATCATATCCTAGGTATGACCAGTTCACAGAATGGAAATGTATAATAAATGTCTGAGGATTTAAGATGTTTTCATCACAGCTACTGCCTAAATGGCTCATGCTCAATTGAGAGGTCACTAAAAATTACATAATAATTTAAAATGCAGACTCTGGACCATGCTGTCTAAATGCCAAACCAGGTGCCTCTTATTAATAGGTACACAATCATGGGTGAGCTACTTAACTACCTGTGCCCTGGGCTGTCATTTGTAAAACGAAGACAAGAATACATCTACCTAAAATCAATTGGGATAAAGTGACACAAAAATAGAAGGGCTTAAAATTACAGATTTATTATTAATATTATAGTCGCTGTGACTCTTATGACTAACCACATTTTCATCCTTATTTTGGCTGCCAGGGAACTCAGAGTCAAATTTATAATACTCTCTCAGCAACTACATAAGACTTAATGGCATCAACACTTGTGTCATAAGCAAATCTTTATAAGAATTCCATTCCCACTTTTACTCTTTACCTAAGTTTTCAATCTCTGTATGTTTTTACCCTGTGTTGTTATAAATATATTCACAGATATTAAAAAAGTAGTATTTTTATTCTCCTAAAGTTGTTCTCAGACTCATTTTGTATCAATAAAGCATACATTAAGTGATAGTGTTTTGCCAGACAAAGCTATGAATTCCCCAAGCACAAAGGGTCCACTTATCTGAACAGGAAAAAATTAAAAGTTTGATAACACTCTCTATTGGTAAAACTGAGGAAAAACAAGCGATTTGGTCAATTAGATCAAAACTACAAATTCATGAAACTACAGATCCAGCATTTTCTCATCTAGGCATTTCCCTACAGATGTACTGGTACCCAGACAAAATGACATATGAACACAGTTACTCACGTCAGCCTTCTTTCTTTTTAAAAAAATTGTATTAAAATATGCTGGATTTACAATGCTGTGTTAGTTTTCAGCAATGTGAATCAGTTACATGTATACCAGCCTTATTTCTAACAAGAAATTGGAAACAAAACAAATGTCCATCAACAAACGGTTGGGTAAATAAGTTACTTCACTTCTCAAACTCTTGAACAGATCTTTGAATGCTCCCGGCTATGGACGCTCCGCCTATGATGCCCGATGGTTAAATCGGTCCTAACAGAGCCAATAGGCGCCGGGCTTCGTCCTGCTCGGCCGCGGTGCCCATGGTGCCAGGCCAGCGTTCCCCGCTGCCTAGAGCGCTCACGGCGGGTGAATGAATCGCTGCCCCACGAGTCCGCGCGCTGTCTTCACGCGTCCACTCCTCTCGTATACTGTAACTGAAATCTTTTTCATTAATTATTTTATCTAGTGTGGTCGCACTGGGCCCTCACTGCTGCGCGCGGGCTTTCTCTGGCTGTGGGGAGTTGCTGCCCTCTGCTGCAGTGCGCGGGCTTCTCCCTGCCATGGCTTCCCCTGCG
Organism: Cephalophus harveyi; assembly: GCA_006410635.1. NCBI lineage: Eukaryota > Metazoa > Chordata > Mammalia > Artiodactyla > Bovidae > Cephalophus > Cephalophus harveyi. The sequence goes on along the minus strand of SJYT01037188.1, from coordinate 20,313 downwards.
GTGGACCCCAGACTCCAGGCACACGGGCTTCAGCAGCTGCAGCCCAGGCCTCCAGGGCGCAGGCCCAGCGGCTGCAGCCCCTGTGGGCTTAGACGCTCCACGGCACCGGGATCTTCCCAGACTTCAGTCTCACGTGTTGCTGGTGGGAATGTCAGCTAAAAACTTACAGAAGGCACTGGCGCATCATGTTCCAACACAGACCCTCAGAAGAAGGCTTGGCCTGCTCATAAGAGGCCACTCAGTCTTTCTTCAGTCAGTTCAGTTCAGTTCAGTCACTCAGTCATGTTCGGCTCTTCGTGACCCCATGAATCACAGCACGCCAGGCCTCCATGTTCATCACCAACTGCCGGAGTTCACTCAGATTCACGTCCATCGAGTCAGTGATGCCATCCAGCCATCTCATCCTCGGTCGTCCCCTTCTCCTCCTGCCCCCAATCCCTCCCAGCATCAGAGTCTTTTCCAATGAGTCAGCTCTTCGCATGAGGTGGCCAAAGTACTGGAGTTTCAGCTTTAGCATCATTCCCTCCAAAGAAATCCTAGGGCTGATCTCCTTCAGTATCGACTGGTTGGATCTCCTTGCAGTCCAAGGGACTCTCAAGAGTCTTCTCCAACACCACAGTTCAAAAGCATCAATTCTTCGGCGATCAGCCTTCTTCACAGTCCAACTCTCACATCCATACATGACCACAGGAAAAACCATAGCCTTGACGAGACGGACCTTAGTCAGCAAAGTAATGTCTGCTTTTGAATATGCTATCTATGTTGGTCATAACTTTTCTTCCAAGGAGTAAGCGACTTTTAATTTCATGGCTGCAGTCACCATCTGCAGTGATTTTGGAGCCCCCCAGTTCCCGGCAATCTTGATTCCAGCTTGTGTTTCTTCCAGTCCAGCGTTTCTCATGATGTACTCTGCATAGAAGTTAAATAAGCAGGGTGACAATATACAGCCTTGATGTATTCCTTGTCCTATTTGGAACCAGTCTGTTGTTCCATGTCCAGTTCTTACTGTTGCTTCCTGGCCTGCACACAAATTTCTCAAAAGGCAGGTCAGGTGGCCTGGTATTCCCATCTCTCTCAGAATTTTCCACAGTTTATTGTGATCCACACAGTCAAAGGCTTTGGCATAGTCAATAAAGCAGAAATAGATGTTTTTCTGGAACTCTCTTGCTTTTTCCATGATCCAGCAGATGTTGGCAATTTGATCTCTGGTTCCTCTGCCTTTTCTAAAACCAGCTTGAACATCAGGGAGTTCACGGTTCACTTATTGTTGAAGCCTGGCTGGGAGAATTTTGAGCATTACTTTACTAGCATGTGAAATGAGTGCAATTGTTATCTGAGCATTTACACGACACAAGTCAAAAAGAACCACCAGCACAACACTCTACACCCTGGGATAAACCAGAAGCAGTGGGTCGGCTTGCTGCATTCGCTTTCTATGGCTGCAGAACAAGCTGTGTATGTATTAGTCGCTCAGTTGTGTTTGACTCTGTGACACCACAGGCTGCAGCCCACCAGTCTCCCCTGTCCATGGAATTCTCCAGGCAAGAATACTGGAGTGAGTTGCCATTTCCTCCTTCAGGGGCATAACGAATTAACCCAAAATTTAGCAGCTGAAAGCAATAATAACTTATTATCCCACATAGCTTCTTGGATCAGAGATCGAGGTGGGGATTAGATGAGTGGTTCTGCATCAAGGTGTCTCATGAGGTTCCAGTTAACGTTGTCTAGGGCTACAGTCATCGGAAGGCTTAACTGAGGCAGGAGGATCTGCCTTCAAGGTGACTCACTGAGGTCGAGGAGTCAGTGCTGGTAGAAGGTCTCAGTTACTCACCCTCGTGGACCTTCCCACAGGGTGTCCCATGACATGACAGCTGGTTGCACCAGGGAAAGTGACCCAAGATCAAGCAGGTAGAAACTGAAATGCCTTTAATGACCTAATCTCCAAAGCTACACACCATCTCTTCTCCCATCCTTTTCTTTAGAAGCAATTGTCTGGCCCACTATTACGTGAAGAAGAATGAGGTTCCACCTTTTGAAGGGATAGTTTCAGAGAATTTGTAGACAGAATGTAAAGCCATCATGATCATCTCATATGCTTCTAGTCCCTCAAAGAAAAAGTTTTTGCATATTTCCTGTAGACCTATGACTCTGCAACAAAAACAATTTTATCTCCCACTTTGGCTAAGCAGATATTTTAAGATGCATTTTAAGGTGTATCATGTCCTAGAGGGATATGATTATCATGTGAGCAAGTTACTATTTTCACCAGAATGTATGGATGTGAGAGCTGGACCATAAAGAAGGCCGAGCACCTAAGAATTAATGCTTTTGAACTGTGGTGTTGGAGAAGACTTTGGAGAGTCCCTTGGACTGCAAGGAGAGCCAACCAGTCAATCCTAAAGGAAACTGGTCCTGAATATTCATTGGAAAGACTGTTGCTAAAGCTGAAGCTCAAATACTTTGGCCACCCGATGTAGAGAGTTGACTCACTAGAAAAGACCCTGATGCTGGGAAAGACTGAGGGAAGGAGAAGGGGACAACAGAGGATGAGATGGTTGGATGACATCATCGATTCAATGGACATGAGTTTGAGCAAACTCTGGGAGATAGTGAAGGACAGGGAAGCCTGGTGTGTTGCAGACCATGGGGTCAGAAAGAGTCCAGCAATTAAACAACAATAGGAGTAATGTAAGCTTGGTAACCAATAATTTTGCAGTTTTTCATTAAATACTACTTATGTTTTTGATAGACCAGTCAGTCTTTCTGAAGTCTAGCTTGCTTCCACTCTTTGCAAGTAAATTTTTCTATTTCTAAACACCTTTGTTTGATAAGGCACAGTAGAACCTCTCACCTTACTCTCTAATTCCATCCAGCCTCACAGAGGAAGAAAATTGTAGAAAAATGGGAAATAAGCTGGCCTAAGTAAGATCAGAGAGACAGGAGCACACAAAGAGGAAATCATCACATGTTTCTCCCTGCCGTCTTACACTTCGGCCATTCCTGTGACTGATGCTTTCCCCAAGTAGGTCCCGCTCCTTCGGCCTGGGCACTGGAATGAATATGCAGTGAACAGAGCCATCCCAGGAATCTGCAGACCTGAAGCATGAAGTAAAGAAGTCTAGTCAACACTCAGACTCTTGAACAAAAATAAGTATTCTTTTAAGACATTATATTTTGATGTAATTTGTTAGGCAGCATAAGCTAGCTACTATACCCAGTTTTATTTAGATGACCACTCCCACACCAATAATCTATGACCAGCACGTGTGACCGTGGAAGAAAACTGCATCTTCTGTACATGTTTGAAAGAGAAGGGAGAAATGGCTTTCAGAAGAAGGTTGTGGCCGGGACTGGGGAGAGTTCTGGGCACATGGATCAGTAGGGACACCAGAGTCTGAAATTCCCTAACTGCCAACAACTGTGTTTTCATTCCTTTATCCAGTGAATTCTTTATTTCTTCTCACTTAAAACTCTTCTGCTACAGAGACTTCCCTGGTAGTCCAGTGGCTAAGACTCTNGAAGGTTGTGGCCGGGACTGGGGAGAGTTCTGGGCACATGGATCAGTAGGGACACCAGAGTCTGAAATTCCCTAACTGCCAACAACTGTGTTTTCATTCCTTTATCCAGTGAATTCTTTATTTCTTCTCACTTAAAACTCTTCTGCTACAGAGACTTCCCTGGTGGTCCAGTGGCTAAGACTCTACACTCCCAGGGCAGGGGACCCAAGTTCAATTCCTGGTTAAAGATCTAGACCCCACATGAGACAACTAAAGACCCCGCCGGCCAAAACTAAGACCCAGTGTAGCCAAATAAATACACAACACAATGAAACTCTTCTGCTACAACTTAACAAAAATGCCTTTCTGGAGTTGGTGAGACTGAAAGAAGATTGGGAAAGAGAAAGACTGGTTGCAAGCAAAGGACTCATTGGCATGGGTGGTGGAGTGAGACCGAGAGGCGAGAAGCCAGAGGCTGGAGGGCGCACGCGTGGCTGCTCCAGGCTTTCTCGCCTTGGCTGCATCCTGTGGAGAGTTCTTCGAGGAGGAACTAACTTTCCAACAGTGGCAGAGTTCCTTGAGGAAGGGTGTTGGAGAAGCCGTCAAAAACGTTGCCAAGAGAAAGCCCCAGAGCCGAGGGGCACAAAACAGCCGCCGGAGCGGCCTTTCCCTCCTCGCTACAAACACGTGCCTGCGTTCCTTCTTCCTGCCCCGCACACCGGCTCCGACAGGGGACACGGGAGTTTCAGAAAGGAGACCTGACCCCGCGCGAGTGCAGGCCTCAACCTCAGAGTTCAGTTCAGTTCAGCCGCTCAGTCGTGTCGGACTCTTTGCCACCCCATGACCCGCCGCACTCCGGGCCTCCCTGTCCATCACCAACTCCTGGAGTCCACCCAAACCCAAGTCCACTGAGTTGGTGATGCCATCCAGCCATCTCATCCTCTGTCGTCCCCTTCTCCTCCCGCCCTCAATGTTTCCCACCATCAGGGTCTTTTCCAATGAGTCAGTTATTCGCATCAGGTGGCCAAAGTACTAGAGTTTCAGCTTCAGCATCAGTCCTTCCAATGAACACCCAGGGCTGATCTCCTTCAGAATGGACTGGTTGGATCTCCTTGCAGTCCAAGGGACTCTCAAGAGTCTTCTCCAACACCACAGTTCAAAAGCATCAATTCTTTGGTGCTCAGCTTTCTTGACAGTCCAACTCTCACATCCATATGTGACTACCGGAAAATTATTAGAGTAGCTTGTTCTTTAAGCCAGAACTTTCCGGCAACGTGTCCCTGATCATCTGGGACTTTGACTCCTCCGCCTGAGGTATGCCACACGTCCTGTCAAAATGACTTCTAATAGCTGTCTGGTGACTGTGGGTGGCCTGTGATCACCTTGTCAGAGCCTCTTTCCCACCCAGAGCTGGTTGCCAGCTCTGACTTACTTCCCGGTTCCCCCTCCCCACAACTTATACTCCAAGTATCATCTCTTTCCTTATTTATTTTATTCTTTTTTGGCTGGCAGTTGCTGGGCCAAACAGCAATTTGCAGTTATTTATGCAGCTTAAACCCTATTGTCAACATCCTTATCCTCAATACGCCACCATTTCAGGGGTGTGAGCTGAGCTTTTCAGAGTCACCGTGAGTCGGGGAGGGAAGGGGGCTGAGGCTCACAGAGGCAAGGCTTCCTGGGGTCCTCAGCCAAAGCACACATTGTTGCCGAGCTGCTTTTTCTCCTTCTCGCTTCTATTTGGGGTGGATTTTCATTTGGAATTAAAAACAGATCACAGCTTGCTGTTTGTTTGCTATTGTCAGGTCAGACCCAGCACTCAGGGAGAGGGTGGTATGGCTGTGTGTGTAGAATTTTCTTGGCAGTTTAATAAGAATGGTGGCATTTGTCTGCATTTGTGCACTTCCTTCTCTCCCTGACTCTCAAAGTCCTACTCAAACAGAATTTAATCTTTCCCGAAGTCAGGTGTGGATGGGATACTGTCCCCCTCCCCCCTCGAGTCCATTTCAGCAGGAACAGTTGGAGAACAGATGAAAGCAGATGGGAGAAGAGGCATAAAGGCTGACACATCCCCAGAGAACAACGGGTGTGGCCTATGTGCCACCTACAGAACAGCATCCCCTGCAGGTGGGCATCCTCCCAAACAGCACACGTTCATCCCTGCTGACGTGGTCCCGGCCAGGGCACACAGCTCAGTGAGAGGGCACCCCATCCCTCAGCCAGGGCACACAGCTCAGGGAGAGGGCACCCCATCCCTCAGCCAGGCACTTTTGGAGACAGCACAGCTACGCAGTTCAGCCCTGAGTTCTTAAACCCACTGAAGTGAAGTAGGTTTTCGTATGTAGGGTCAGAATTTTGTCCTTGAATTTCACTATATCCCTATTACACTGTTGACCCATTGAAGAGACCATCAATACCTTAACATCTAAGTTGAAAATTACTGTTCAGAGACCTTTAAGAGTCTGTGCAAGCATCATCTCAGTTATTCAATAAATATTTATTAAGCACTTACATGCAAAGCACAAGGCCCCTCTGAGAGCCTAAAACCCTTTGGGAAGACCACAAAAACTGTGATAATAAATGCCTGTCGCTGTGGTAGGCAGCTTCTGACAGGGTCCCTAGCGATCCTCACCTCCTGGTATTAATGCTCATGTGTGAATTCCTCCCTTGAATGTGAGCCAGACCTATGGGTAAGGAGTCTAATCCATTCTAGAGAATGCTCTGTAGTGAAAGCAAAGGCCCAAGGCTGAACTCCGTCTTGCCAGTGCTCCCTCCCTGCTCTCCCTGGTAGAGCGGTCCTCCCTGTTGTAGATGCCCTCAGTTCAGGTCAGTTCAGTCGCTCAGTCGTGTCCAGCTCTGTGACCCCGTGAACCGCAGCACGCCAGGCCTCCCTGTCCATCACCAACTCCCGGAGTTCACTCAGACTCATGTGCATCGAGTCAGTGATGCCCTCCAAGAAACCCATGTGGCAAAGAGCCAAGGCCTCAGCCCAATAACCCAGGAGGAACTGAGTTCAGCCGGCAACTGTGTGAGTGAGCAAGAAAGCGGATCCTTGCCAGCCAAGCAAGCCTTGATACAACTGCTACCTCGTGAGAGACCCCAAGCAGACAGGACTGAGATGCCTGACCCACAAAACTGTGAAATAATACATGTACATTATTTCTTTGGGGTAATATGCTACATAGCACAAGGCTATAATCATGGGGTGTCAGGCAGGACCATGGTCTCCTCCAGGTTCCAATTCCTTGAGTGGGGAAGGATCCGCTTCCACATGTACTCACAAGGTTGTCAGCAGAATTCAAAGGCTGTTGAACGGAGGGCTCAGCTCCTTGCCGGCTGTTGGCAGGAGGCCGCCCCCAGGTCTTCGCCACCTCCGTCTGTGGTCTAGCTCATGAGATGGGTGGTCTTCCATCAGTGGGTGAAAGAGGGCAAGCAAGGCAGAAGCCCAGGTCTCTTTATAGCCTAATCTCAGAAGTAACATCCCCTCACATGTGCCGCTTTCTATGGGTTAGATGCCCTCACTCGAGGGGAGGAGGTTACACAAAGATGGGGTCTCCAGGACCTGGAGCCCCTGGGAGACCGTCCTGGGAGCAGCTCACCTCGTCTGCCATCCCTTCCTCAACCATCCCTTCCCCAGGCCCTCATTAGACTTGGAGGTTCTCTGGGGCCACCGTCTCTCCATCCCCCTATCCCCATGTGAATTTGTACACAGCCTCCACAACTCACACAGATGGTGCCAAGCCTCCTAATAAGCCTACCTACCTTCTCTCTACTCTCCCACCTGGGACCCAGACAGCTGACTGCTCTTTCCAAGACATCACACTGTGTTTCCTGATTTTCCTATTCGAAAATGGTTCCCCAGTTTCTCTGCTCTCCCTACAGACGTTCGCAGTGCAACCCAGTGCGCTGCTCCGACAACGCTTTTCTTCCAACTCTCCTCTCACCGAAGAGGTGTACTCCCATCCCTGTGTCTGGGGCCCTCTGATCTCCCTTTCCCTGGCTTTGCATGCTGTTGCCAAGTTATGTCCGACTACTTGCAACCCCAGGCAAAGAGTGCCAGGCTCCTCTGCCCAGGGGACTTCCCAGGCCAGAAGACGGGAGTGGGCTGCCAGCTCCTTCTCCCGGGCATCTTCCCGACTCCGGGATGAGCGCACGCCTCCTGCACGGGCAGGCGCATTCTTTGCCGCTGGGCCGCCAGGGAAGCCCTTGCGTGCTGTTTCCCTCCCTTATTCTCACCCTTCTCTCCAGTTGGCGGAATACCCTCCCCCAGATTCCACGTCTCAGCTCAAGTCCTACCTCCTTCCTGAAGCTTCAAAACTTATAATAGACTGTCCCGGACATAGTCGGTCAAGTAACCTGTGTGTTAGCACAGTCTGGAGCATTCTGGATCCAAATGGCCTCTTCCTCCTCCAGGTTCTTGAACTCCCCTTTCCTCACTGACCTTCTGGCACGAAACTTGTCACAGACTTCTGTTAGTGTGCAGTCTCAGTGGAGAAATAATAAACTCGATATCTGCACACCAACTGAAGGGAAGAGACAAGTTGAGATGTGAATCAAGTTTGAAGAGACTAGACTCTACCATCAACCGTGACCACAGTCATGTATGTTCTAGCGCTGTTCTATTAGTCTTCCTGGGATTCTATTGTTTACAATCCTGTTTTCAGTGATTTATCATTAGCCCAAAGTATGTACTGCAATTGACATTCATAATCATGAAATTCCTAGAGTTCTCAGACGTTTCTTTTTTAAAAATTAATTTAATTGTAGATTAATGACTTTACAATATTGTGGTGGTTTTTGCCATACATCAACATGAATCAGCCACGGTGCACATGTGTCCCCCATCCTGAGCCCCCCCCCACCTCCCTCCCCACCCCATCCCTCTGGGTTGTCCCAGAGCACCAGCTTTGAGTGCCCTGCTTCATGCATCGAACTTGGACTGGTCATCTATTTCGCATATGGTAATATACATGTTTCAATGCTATTCTCTCAAATCATCCCACCCTCGTCTTCTCTCACAGAGTCCAAAAGTCTGTTCTTTATATATCTGTGTCTCTTTTGCTGTCTCACAAATGGGGTCATCATTACCATCCTTCTAAATTTCATATATATGTGTTAATTTCCTGTATTGGTGTTTTTCTTTCTGATTTGCTGCTTCACTCTGTATTGGAGAAGGAAATGGCAACCCACTCCAGTATTCTTGCCTGGAGAATCCCATGGATGGAGGAGCCTGGTGGGCTACAGTCCACGGGGTTGCAAAGAGTCGGATACGACTGAGTGACTTCACTTTTACTTTCACTCTGCATAATGGGCTCCAGTTTCATCCACCTCATTAGAGCCGATTCAAATGTGTTCCTTTTAGTAGCTGAGTAGTTTCCACTGTGTATATGGACCACAGCTTCCTTATCCATTGGTCAGACACTGTTTCTTAGCTTCATGTATATTGCAGTGAAACAAACAGACAACAAAAACTAATAATTAGTGTCACCTACTAAATACCCTAGATTATGTTGTTCTTTCTAATCCTCATGACAACCCATTTTCAATAGAGAAAATGGAGACCCAGAGAGGTTAAGTAACTTGCCAAAGGTAAATTACTTTTGGTGACTGGTGAGACCAAGATTCCAACATCCATCTGGCTGAGTCCAAATGCCATGCAACTTCATCTTCTGGACATTACAACTGGGAGGGTGGCCTCATGCATGTTTAGGAAATATCATAAGTCAGGAAGATTCCCTGGAGGAGGAAAGGGCAACCCACTCCAGTATTCTTGCCTGGGGAAATCCCATAGAGAGAGAAACCTGGCAGGCTACAGTCCATGGGGTCGTAAAAGAGTCAGACACGACTGACTAAGCACAAACACACACACGCGCGCGTGCATATCTATTTTGAATGGCTATCACCGGATGGAAGGTAGCCTACGTCATTCTCTGATTTTACCATCTTTCGGCAGCTGTGCCAATCCATTCTGGGCCTGCAGGAGAATCACCTTTCTCTATGGCTCCAAATGAAGCAAAGTGCAGGCTGGCCAACTCACCAAGAAAATTCAGCCATAACGAGGGGTAGAGGGACTTCCCTGGCGGTCTGGTGTTAAGACTCCACGTTTCCAATGCAGGGGGTGCAGATTCAATCCCTGGCCAGGAAAATAAGCTCCCACATGCCACTTGGCCAATAAATAAATATGCTTTGCTGCTGAGTCACTTCAGTCGTGTCTGACTCTATGCTTTAAAAAAAAATAAAAAAGGAGGCTTGGCTGGTGGAGTTGGATGGAATCATCCTATCCCACAGCAGGTCCTCCAATGTTCTTGTCCTCATATTGGTCTTGGGAAAATACCTTCAGATAGATTTTTTTTTTTTTTTACCCCAGAAATAAGTCTGACCCTGTCTTCTGAAAGAGCTTTTCTGGAGAGATATCAGCATGATATATTAAGAAAACACACAAACGTGTTTCCCAGAAATAAAGGGGGATATGAAGTACAGCTTTATTTCAAATTCAGCAAACTTTATCCAAGAGATATCTCAGGTAACTGTTTCCCGGGCTCTCCAGAACCATCCATTCAAATGACAGCATCTAATTCATGCACCGCGTTGACATGAGCCAAGCCCATCCATCTGGCAAAGATGAGGGTGCAGGCGACAGGGAGATGCTGAAATTGGGTTGGTTAAGGCCTGGGGACCAGGCGTGTGACCCGTGAACAGAGGGGGGCAGCAGAGAGCCGCTGGAGCTCGCCGGGGAGCTTCCAAGGGGGCAGGTGGTCCTGGTCACCACGGAGACCTGGGCTGGAACTCTTGCCCCAGGGTCAGTAACCCAGGTGAACAGCTGGTCCCCTTGAGGTCCCTGGCTGGGAAGCACACACACGACTCTACATTTTCCACACTGCGGCCAGAGAGCTTCACAAACCCGCCTCTGCTCATGCCCTTCTCCAGCTAAAAAGACGCTTGAAGCAACCTCCCCGTTGCTTAAAACGAGTTCTCAAGTTTTGCATGCCCATGCCATGACTTGGAGGACATGGTAAAACGTAGCTCACTGGGCCCCGCTCTCAGAACCTCTGACATGTTAGGTCTGGGGCAGAGTCCAGGAATGTGCATCTCTGACAAGGTCCCAGGTGGTGCTGGTGCTGCTGGTCTGGGCTGGTCCAGGGACCGCATCTGTGAGCCTGCACCTCAGAAGGTGATGGATGCCCCAGCCCGCTCCCATCCAAAGCCTCTTGCAAACCGCTCACTTCTACGGCATCCCCCACACTCACACACACTCTGCTCCACCCACGGACGTCCTCAGCTCCCCGGGGGAGCTGGGCTGCCCCAGCCCCCGGCTTTTCACCCTGCCCCCTCTGCTGATGCGCTCCCCCGGCATCTCCTCAGCTGGCCGTGCTCGCTGGCCTGTAGGGCCCTGGACATCTGCTCTGACAGCCCCCCGGAGCGCCCCTGCTTCGCTTCTGCCTCAGTGTTGCAGGCACCGCGCGTGTCTGCCGGGCAGCCTTGTGAGAGCGGGCTCAGCCCGCCGCCCGCCCAGCAGGGGAAGCCCCCGGCAGCTGCCCCCTCCGGACCCCGCAGTAACCAGGCTGCGACTCTGTCTTCTCCTTCTGTTCTCCATGACTGTTTCAGTCTTCCCTTTCTTCAGATCCTTGGCCTCCACAGCTCCTTGATTGCACCCGGCAGGTGGCCTTGCCCACGGCCTCACAGAGAAAACAGAAGCCAGGAAACAGGAACCTCGCGACTGCCCACTGCCCGGCCGACCCCCTGGCGCCTGCACCCAGGGCACCCGCGGCCGCCTGCTGCACAGAGGAGTTGCCTGGATTCTCCAAGTCTGCCCCGGAGCCTCCAGCTACGCAGGGGTTCCCCCTCTTGCCTCCTCAGACACCCCCACTACCAGTACGGCCACCTCCAGGTCCTTCGGCCTCCGCCCGTCCCCTGACCGCCTTCCTGTCGTTTTCAGAACTTGCTGACCTCTCCTGTCTATAAATAAGCCTCCCTGCAGCCCCCACCTCACTCTGAAATCATCTTTCTATTTGTTCCCGCACTTCTTAATCCGTCCAACTTCGTGAGTTTCTCCTCCCCGTTCACTCCACAAGCCGTTTTCCCTTCGATTGTTCTAAGGGCACCAGGGACCTTTCTTGAGCTGAACCCAAGCAGCTTTCAGTTGCCATCGCGCCTGGCCCAGGTGACCCCCTCTCCCCTTAGCCTCCACGACATCCCGGCTGGGTCTCCCAGCCATCCGGCCACTCCTCCGTCCAGGTCTGCTCCTCCCCTGCCTCACTGCAAGTGCTGGTATTGTTGGGTCGGCCCCAGAACCTTCTGCCTGAAGTCTGCCTGGATGTCCACTGCCATCCACTATGCACACACCAATCCCTCGGCTTAGTGGCGAGACCTCCAGCTCTCGGGGGTCCGGATGCGTAAACCAGTGGCGCGCTCTGCGATTCCTCTGGTGTTCCGGGGCTCCCCGAGCTGAACTGGCCTGTTCCTCCCCGCACCTGCTCTTTGCAGGAAGAGGCCCCGGGCGCCCCGGACACCGCCCTCCGCCCGTCACAGGTCCGGCCCGCCGGCCGGGCCTCCCCGCCGCCAGCCCAAGGCCACCCCTGCCGGCCCGGCTCCTGAAGCAGCGCGGCCCGCGCTCGGCGGGAGAGGCCTTTCGGAGATCAAGCCCACCTCTGTGTGAACCCGCGGTGGGTGCCCGAGGCTGGCAGGGCGCTCCGGCCTCGCTTCGCCCGCAGGCCCCGCACAGGGCGCTTGCTCGGGCCGCCAGCCCGTCCCCACACTCGCTTCTCTCTGGGTTCCGGGCCTCACGCCCCTCCCCGCCCGGCAAAGCCCCCCGCACCCTTCAGGGCTGGATCCTCTGGGGGCGCTTCTCTGGCCTCCTCCGCCACCGACCCCTCTGCCTGAGTGCGCGCCGCCGTCCCTTCCCCGGGCCGGGCGACTTCTGCCATCCCGACGCACACGCTGGCTCTGCTCCGCCTCCCCGGCGCCCAGGGCAACCGCGGCCCGTCCATTAGCTGGGCACGTGCATCTAACGCCTCTTTCTCCTGACCAGATCTTCCTTATTCTCTGCCGCATCTCCACTACCTTTCCCGACGCCTGGCTTGTACTGAGCTGACAGCAAATCACTGCTGAAGAAGCAATGAATGATTAGAGGAAAATACACCATATATGAGACTCAGCACCTCTTGGACTGCTGCTGAGCTGACTCTGCATTTTGCGGCTTCCTCTATGACATTCAGCAGATGAGAAACACCAGCTCCCATTTCTTCAGAGCTTTCTACTTGCCTGTGGCGGTCCTAAGTGGGCGACATTCTCAGGAAGTCCCGTGAGCTAGATGCTGCTATTATCTCCATCCTGGAGTGGAAGAAAGCAAGGTACAGGGAGGTTAAGAAACTTGCCCAAGAAATAGAGCTGATCGGTCATGAACTGGGATAGAAACCAAGACAGTCTGGCCTACATCCTATATTTTTAAACACTATGATATACTGTCTTTCAAAATCACTTTGGCATGTACAAGGAAGACCTCTGCTGAGGGTTCGGAGGCTGCTATTACAGAGAAAAGAAGACTAAAACGTTTGATGCATCATTGGTTCTCAGAATTTAATATGAGTTATAATCACCTGGAAAGACTTAACCTACAGATGCCGCAGGGCCAGACACCTAGGTCTGAGGGTTAAGGTCCAAGAATTTGCATCTCTAACAAGCTTCCTGGTGATGATGATATATTTGGTCAAGGAACGCTCTTTGAGGACTACTTATGACATGAAACGGAGAAGGCAATGGCACCCCACTCCAGTGTTCTTGCCTGGAAAATCCCATGAACGGAAGAGCTTGGTGGGCTGCAGTCCATGGAGTCGCTAAGAGTCGGACACGACTGAGCGGCTTCACTTTCACTTTTCACTTTCCTACATTGGAGAAGGAAATGGCAACCCAGTGTTCTTGCCTGGAGAATCCCAGGGACAGGGGAGCCTGGTGGGCTGCCGTCTATGGGGTCGCACAGAGTTGAACAGGACTGAAGCGACTTAGCAGCAGCAGCAGTAGGACATGAAAGATTTTCACAAGATTTCTCATTCTGCGAAAATGCTTGGTACCCTTTACAATCTGCAAAGGAGGGACCGAGGGAGGAAAGAAGGAAAGAAAGGGAGGGAAGCTGTTCAAGAGAAAATTTTAAATGCAAACAAAACAGATCAGGGTAAGTGGTTTTTCGAATTTCTTATCCACCGCATTCTCCTCACCTCTTTCCTCCAACCTCGCGATGGGTTGTGGTATGCACCTCCTTTTGCAGAAATGAAAGTATTTGCCTCTAACAAGATGGGTGTGTTTGCTGGCTTGTCTCTTTTATTCTCACAGCTGTACAAAATCGCTATTATTATCCCCATGTTAAAAAAACTGAGACTCCAGGAAATTAAATCTTTGACCTAAGATCACAAAGTGAGAAAGCAGGATCCCAACTCAAATTCGGGCAGTTGGACCCCAAATCCCTAGCCTTTCCATTAGTTGATACTGGCCTTCATATTTCCATTCACCCTTTTAATTCTACTAAATGCACAAATAACAAAAAATAATTTCTCCCACATTCATGAAGAAACTTCCAACTGAAAAACACAGAGTTAATCCATCTTTCCCCCAAAAAATATGCTTTTCATGTCTCTTCTTTTGGTTACTTCTTTGAAGTTAGTTGCTATTCATTTCAAATGTATAGTTGGAAAAAAACTCAAGATCTTGAATCAAAGAATTAATAGAACCTCTCTAAGAAGTATACAGCACCCCTGAATAACCAAAGAATAGGTTGTATTTCTTGAAGCAGCAGACATACTGGATCTTCTTGCCCTCCTGGTTCATTGGGGAAATCTTTTAGAATTCCACTGCAGGACTGTGAGGACACCCACCTCCCAGGACTAGTCACAAACATTTTATAAAGATGAAGTTTCGTTATATCTTTGTTCTTTGTATCTTGGCTTTTGTTAGCGCATTTTAATTAGGATCTGGTATCTGCAGTAAACAGTAAACATAAAGAGCTTTGCAAAAATGTATTAGACTGTTTGTTTTCACACTCTAATGCATATTTGCACAATTTTACCATGAAAAAAGGAAAACATGCTAAGCTCTTGGGCTCTATCCCAAATGTCCTGGAATAGAATCTGGAAATTACTAAAAATGCAACCAAACCTCATCATATTCCAGCAATTAACCTAAGAAACAAGGGTCCATTCTCTGTGTGAAAAAAGCATTTTTAAGGGGAGAAGTCTGTTGAAGAGAAGCCTTCTCGATAACACACGTATCACATTCTCCAAACCGGTTTTGAAATTTGGACTATTTCCCTTTCATGCTAAAAGAGCTTAATAAACAAATTAAGTTGAGTAATGTTTTGTTTTTCTCTTTCAGAGTGTTAAGAAAGCTGCTTCTGCTGAACGAAGACGGGAAGGATTGCTAAGCATAAAGCAAGGGATAAAATAATCACATGGGGTCTCATTTTTAAAAGTAGCTGGGGATTAATAATTTAATTGCTAAATAGTTATAACTAGAATGAATTATTATTAAAACAGGAGAATCATGGCAAATGCTGATGACCACCGATAGTTTGGGGGGTTATATTTGAACATACCATAATCAGAAAGTAGCAAAAACTTAAAAAATCTTCAAATGCAGCTCTTGCGTACAATTGTTATACATAGGACGCCTTGATGGTGTTCAAATACGACACAAAAGTCGTAAAAGTGTGAGCAATTCAGAGGCAACACCGTGATTTTCCCAATGTATCTATCCCTTAATATGTTTCTAAATAAAACACAGGATTAAGTAATTTATTCTGTTGCATGATTTATTTATTCATTGAAACACAATAAACAATAGAGAAAAGGCATAGTCCCAGGTATCAATTTTAAGTTCAAAAATCATCACATTTTATTAGAGGGAGACATATAAAAAATGCCAGTGTGAACTGTAAAGAAAGGAAAAGTGTTCACTCATAGGTCCCGAGTCTAAGTTAGACTTGGTGTTCCTAAATCCCCTTTAGGGGAATGATATGGCTGAATTTAATTAGAAATCTGTTTTTGTAAGCTTAAAACTGTGCAAAAGTTAAAAGGTTGGATCATGCAAAAATAAAAATGACTCTGAGGATCTTAGGGAATTTGAACCAGTAAACTTAGATTTTATTTCCTGCCAACTGTTTGCAGGAGGATTAAGAGATGTACAGGAATTATTAGTTTTAGATAAAAGCCAGCATTTTATAAAGCAATTAATTTTTCATTAGTTTCACATAATTTTGGCAAAGAATAGTTTTGTTCCAATAAACCTATTACATTTCAAGAGGTTACTCTAAAATATAGCCATTAACTTTGCATTAATTTCACCAGATTTATAATAGGCTAAACTACAGGCAGGAAAGCAGTAATAGTTTTTTACAGAATATATTAGAATTAAAAGGAAAAAAATTAAAATGAAAAATATTAAAAAACAGGTCATAAAAAACTTCTAAATTTCTAAGCATGGTTATGCATTTATTTAAGACATTTCTTATACTGTTGCTTGGTTGGGAAGGCCCCCTGGAGAAGGAAATGGCAACCACTCCTGTACCCTTGCCTGGAAAATCCCATGGACACAGGAAACTGGTAGGGGTCCCCAAGAGTTGGACACGGCTGAGCAGTTGCTTAAACATGTAAAATGAAATTATATAAAGTTCATCTTAAGTTTCTGCATGGGGTTATCTTGGAAATATCAGCAATAGTCATTTTTATTACAATAAATGTATGTTATAATGCTATAGATAAAATATACCTTAAGAGTTAAGAAAAATACTTGTTAGCACTGAGAAAGCTATTCACAGAGCCATAAACTACCCTTCACGATACTAAAACTACCTTTAATGCATCCCCAAACCTTCCACTCAAATAGCACATTCAACCAGATTACTGGGGTGTCTCCCCTCCAGCCTGCGTTCTTCAAACCTCACCAGAATGGCAAAGAAGTCTAGTTGCGTGAGGATAAGAGGCCTTACAGTCCTGATAGAAAAATGTTTCTTAACAGCGTACCTCCAGTTAGGACTCAGCGGCCAGTGGACAGCACACTCGTCTCTACCAACAAGCTGTGCGAGAACAGGGCCCCCCTCTCCAGCTCACTGCAGGATTCTCCTCCCACCTCTCCCAAATCCCATTCCCCTTCCCTCGCCTCACCCAGTTCCTATACAGTGGACAGAAAGGCCTTGTGGAAATGTAAGTCATGGAGGCAACCTAAATGCCCATCAATAGGTGAACGGATAAAGGAGCTGTGGCACACACACACACACACACACACACACACACGATGGAATATTACTCAGCCATAAAAAAGAATGAAATCATGCCATCGATAGCAGCATGGATGAAGCTAGAGTTTGTCATGTGAAGTGCAATAAACCAGACAGAGAAAGACAAGTAGTATATGACGTTGCTCATATGTGGAGCCTGAAACACTGATACAAATGAACTTCTGTTCCAAACAGAAACAGGCTACCAAAGGGCAAAGGTGGGAATGGCTAGATTAGAAGTTTGGGATAAACATATACACACAACTACATATAAAGCAGATAAATAAGAAGGACATACTATATACCACAGGGACTGCACTCAGTATCTTATAATAACCTGTAATGGAAAAGAGTATGAAAAAGAATATATATATATACACAGACACACACATGTATAGCTGAATCGTTTTGCTGGACACCTATGTTACCACCGGTTTGGATCCAAGACATCTGTCTCAACTCATTCTTGAGTCTTTCTGTCTATCCAGTTTTCAGATTTGTTGTCTTGGGCACCCAATACACACCTTCACACAGGATCCTGACATTCTCTCAAACAGCACCTTTTTACAAACCCAGCCCAGTTCAATGTAGGCCCAGCATCTTCTTCATGTACCTGTGAATCTCCTGTATTTGCAACTGTACGCATGCTGTGTCTGACTCTTTGCAACTCCATGGACTGTAGCCCACCAGGCTCCCCTGTCCATGGAATTCTCCAGGCAAGAAGACTGGAGTGGGTTGCCATTTCCTCCTCCAGGGGGTCTTCCCAGCCCAGGGACTGACCGCATCTCCTGCACCGACAGGTGGATTTTTTACCACCGAGCCACCGGCGTTCGGTGGTAGAATTCTTCGTAAGTGGCTCAGACGGTAAAGCGTCTGCCGGCAATGGGGGAAACCCGGGTTCAATCCCTGGGTTGGGAAGATCTCCTGGAGAAGGGAATGGCAACCGACTCCAGTCCTCTTGCCTGGAAAACCCCATACCAGCTTCCTCTGGCAGGCTACAGTCCATGGGGTCGCAAAGAGTTGGACATGACTGAGCAACCTCACTAACTAACTAAGGCCACTAGGTTTTACCAGCACCATGAGGGTCTGGGGAACACCTCGCGACCTAGCACTGATCTATTCTGGAATGACCCCTCGTGTGCTCATACTGTCGCCCGGCAAACCAGGCAGTTCATGAGGTCTTTGAGGTAAGTGATACACTCACTTAGTCGGATCATATTCAGACCACGTGAGTGGAGCGCTGAGGACATTGCAGGTGCCATACCCACGTGGGCTCAGGTCAGGGCACGAGTGGACTCCCCAGAGAGCCGGCTCCCAGGCAGACAAGAAGGCGGGACTGAGCACAGCAAGCGAGGAGGGGCGCGGACCACTCGATCACTCACTCAGCTCCCATATGCACGGCAGTGTCTGTCTCCTGATAGCCACACTAGATAACGCAGAGGGAGAAACGAACAAAACGCAGCTGCTTACTTTTCATCTCTTTCCAAGTGCTTGACTCTCCCTCACCGCATGGTACATTCACAAGACACACACACACAGAAACACACACACATACACACACACACAGACACACACACAGACACACAGACACACACACACATGCACACACACAGACACACACATGCACACACACAGACACACACACAGAGACACACACACAGAGACACACACAGAGAGACACACACAGACATACAGACACACACACACACAGATACACAGACACAC
This sequence comes from Cephalophus harveyi, assembly GCA_006410635.1. NCBI lineage: Eukaryota > Metazoa > Chordata > Mammalia > Artiodactyla > Bovidae > Cephalophus > Cephalophus harveyi. The sequence goes on along the minus strand of SJYT01037188.1, from coordinate 1,833 downwards.
ACCTGTCTCTTATACACATCTAGATGTGTATAAGAGACAGCAGCTACGCAGTTCAGCCCTGAGTTCTTAAACCCACTGAAGTGAAGTAGGTTTTCGTATGTAGGGTCAGAATTTTGTCCTTGAATTTCACTATATCCCTATTACACTGTTGACCCATTGAAGAGACCATCAATACCTTAACATCTAAGTTGAAAATTACTGTTCAGAGACCTTTAAGAGTCTGTGCAAGCATCATCTCAGTTATTCAATAAATATTTATTAAGCACTTACATGCAAAGCACAAGGCCCCTCTGAGAGCCTAAAACCCTTTGGGAAGACCACAAAAACTGTGATAATAAATGCCTGTCGCTGTGGTAGGCAGCTTCTGACAGGGTCCCTAGCGATCCTCCCCTCCTGGTATTAATGCTCATGTGTGAATTCCTCCCTTGAATGTGAGCCAGACCTATGGGTAAGGAGTCTAATCCATTCTAGAGAATGCTCTGTAGTGAAAGCAAAGGCCCAAGGCTGAACTCCGTCTTGCCAGTGCTCCCTCCCTGCTCTCCCTGGTAGAGCGGTCCTCCCTGTTGTAGATGCCCTCAGTTCAGGTCAGTTCAGTCGCTCAGTCGTGTCCAGCTCTGTGACCCCGTGAACCGCAGCACGTACACACACACACAGACACACACACACAGAAACACACAGACACATACACACACAGAAACATACACACACAATTATTTCGGCTTCTACATATCTTTAAGATTATTTTAATAATACTTGTGGATGACCATATACGTAAAAAATACAAGAGGCAAAATGAAAACTAGTAATAGAATTCAATTAAAGGGTAGATTTCTGGATAAAGGTACAAAAATATTAATTTCCTATATAAAATAATAATCAAGTATAAACTATTCCCTTTTGTAACACCAATGAAAAGTATAAAATAGCTAACAATGAACATTTAATCCAATGTGTCTGGTGGTGAAAGTAATGGCCAGTGCTGTAGAAAACAACATTCCATGGGAACCTGAACTGTTAGATCCATGAACCAAGGTAAACTGAACATAGTTAAGCAGGAGACGGCAAGAGTGAATGCTGAAATTTTAGGAATCGGTGAACTAAAATGGGCCAGAATGGGTGAATTTAATTCAGATAATCATTATACCTGCTACTGTGGGCAAGAATCCCTTAGAAGAAATGGGGTGGCTGTCATAGTCAACAAGAGTCTGAAATGAAGTATTTTTATCCAATCTCAAAAATGAAAGAATAATCTCAGTTCATTTCCAAGGCAAACCATTCAACATCACGGCAATCCAAGTCTATGCCCCAAACGCAAATGCCACAGAAACTGAAGTCCAACAGTTCTATGAAGACCTGCAAGACCTTCTAGAACTAACACCAAGAAAGATGTCCTTTTCATCATAGGGACTGGAATGCAAAAGTAGGAAGTCAAGAGACACCTGGAGTAATGGGCAAGCTTGGCCTTGGAGTACAAAATGAAGCAGGGAAAGGGCTAACAGAGTTTTGCCAAGACCATGCTGGTCACAGGAAACACTGCCTTCCAACAGCATAAGAGATGATTCTACACACGGACGTCACCAGATGGTGAACATCGAAATCAGATCGATTATGTTTTATGCAGCCAAAGATGGAGAAGCTCTGTACAGTCAGCACAAACAAGGCTGGGGGCGGACTGTGGCTCGGATCATGAGCAACTCACTTTTAAAACCATTCATGGGGGGCTGGGCTGGGAGAGGCGGGAACCACGGACGGCCGCACTTTGTAAGAACCGGGCCGCGGGAGGCGCGGGCTGCAAAGACTCGGGCCGGGCCCGCCCCGCGCGCGTCCAGCATC